>JZKD02S2361553.1:355027-371457 GCA_000966675.3 Picea glauca | reverse complement strand
TTACATCAATCATCAATCAATCAATCCTTTGACATCAATCAATCACTTGACATCAATCAATGACATCAATCAATCAAACCATTGGCATCAATGACAACATGATCCAACAGATTGACAATGAGAGGGTTGAGTTAAAAAATGACATATTCCAAACATTCTATGTTTGTACTATTTCTGGCAGGTATCGTCAGAATTTGGCTATCCAATTATCAGTGAAATTGTAGTTTTTCGTTGCTTAAAATGCATTTTTGATTGCATAAATGGATTCAACACCCTGAAAAACCTTGTTAGGGATCTAACCTCCCTAACCCCTCACGTAGATAGAATAATATATTTCCATGTAATAAAGGTCGACATTAGTCAATAAGGCCTATTTAATAAATTGGAATAAGTCAATGTAGTAAGACCTAATAGAAGCTTATGCTTCTAAAAGGATCTTTCTCTAGAATGATATTTAGAAGATAGAATTAGTATAAATAAGAGTAGGAGTCATGAGAAGTTTTGTCTTGAGAATTATTTTAATAGAGCATTGCTCTGCTGGAGGTTTCCCCATCAAAGAGGCAAGTGAACATTGTTTCCTATCAATAAGGGTATTATTTTGGTGTTGTGGTTTCATCTATTGTTTTGTTCCGTTGTTATTCTCTGCAATATTTCTGTTTTCGGGTATTATAATAGATATGGTACCTTACAAATGGTATTATAGCACTTTGCTTGGCAAAAATTTTTGGGGGGTAGAGATGTATTCTGGCGTCTTAAAGATACAAAGATCTGTCATTCAGTGCACAAATCCACGGCCAGGGAAACATATATACATGCATGAACTACAAGTGGTACTCAAGTGCAGATTGTTGGCCACCCTTATAACCCTTGTTGGTACCCCTTCGAGTCGTAGCGCATCAGACAACACCTATATACAGATCGACCTAGATATCCTGAAGCCCTCCATAGATAAACCAATCGACTTCCTAACTGCTATAGTTCCACCAAGAACAACACTCAAGAAGATACTCTTTAGTACCTAGGTAGTTGGGTAGTATGTCTAAGGGCACAATTTAGCCTTCTTAGTTGGTGCCCTGAGATATTGGGTCGAGTACTACTGTTGGACCCAACATGTATATCAGAGAGCTATAACATAGGGAAAACCATTGTCTATATAAAACCTAAATACCCTAACCCTTGGGACGGAAAAAAAAAACAAAACATACAAGATCTATTGTCGTGCAACTTTACCTCTTGCATTCTGGTTGTGAAATTACTACACATTTTTGTTGTTAAGAATTTGGGTCTTTAAACAATGCATTATTCTTTAGATCAGAGTATAAGTATTGGGCCTTCCTGCACCCTTATTTGGGACCTATCCCATTGGACTCCTCTTTTCATCTTGATCGCAGTGATACCTATCATTTTTTAGCAATTTTTTTCCTGTGGTCCTAACCCCCTTTTAGACACCCTTACTTGGGACCTATTCCATTAGACTCCTCTTTTCATCCTGATCACAGTGATACCTATCATTTCTTAGCCTTGTTTTTCCGTGGACCCACCTGCCATTTTCACCCACCTTTCTTTCCCACCTCTTCTTGTGTTTTCCCCTCACCATGGCTAATGCTCACCACCAAGACCTTGAACATTGCATAGCTACCCACATTGACTCCAAAATGGACTACCTGAAAGAGGAACTGAAGAAGGACATCAATTCCCACCTTTCTATCCAACTTGAATCCCACCTTGAGTCTCATCTTGACTCATTTGATGCCAAGGTCCTAAAAAAACTGCCCATTTATGGACTCCATTCCTCATCTAACCAACATTCTAACCTCAGAGGTACTGCTTCCTCCAATTCCCAGCAGTTCCAATCCAACCCTTTTCATCGTGATCTATGTCTTCCATGAGTGGAGGTGAAAAAATTTGATGGCTCGGATCCCACTGGTTGGGTCACTCAAATGGAACACTACTTCTAATTGCATGGAATCACTGATGAATTGGCCAAATTCATTACAGTGTCCTCTATTTGGACACTGAACTTTGGAAATGGTGGAAATGGCGTCAAAAATCACTCCAAGGATATGAGGCTTGGACCCAGTTTGTGGCTGAACTTTATGACCTCTTTGAAACTGATACACACTGCCTGGGCCATTTGACCAAATTGAAATAATTAGGTACAATGGAAGAGTTTCTAGATGAATTTGAACAATTAGCTTTCAAAACATAGGGCATGTTTGATCCTTTTTCAGAGAATGATTTATTAGTGGCCTCAAGGATGACATCCGAGCCCAAGTTCCCATGACTTGCCCCATACTTGGTTGGAAGCTACTCAATGTGCCAAGGAAGCCCAACATGTTATTTTTTCCCAACATTGCATACCTTCTTTCCCTCCATTCCCTCGCCCTCCCACTCCTTCCCCTCATCCCACCCCTCTCAAGATCCAAAAATTAACCCGAGCAGAAATGGTTGAACGCCAATTCAAAGGTCTTTGCTATAATTGTGATCAAAAATATTTTCTAGGACACAAGTGTAAGGAACAAAATTTTTTCATGGCCATCTCTGACGATGTTGTTGAAGATGAGATCGAGGCTTCTCATTTAGTCGAGCTACCCAAGCCAACTTCTATCACTCCACCATCTGATCGACCAGAAGTTGAACCGACCATTTCCTTGAATGTACTCATTAGCTTCTCTGCTACCCAAACCCTCAAGCTAATTGGCTACATTAAAAAACGTAAGGTCATCATCCTAATTGAAAATGGTAGCACTCATAATTTCATTCATTGACACATTTCTCAAGAAACCCATTTCTATATCCATGTAGTCAACAATTTTCAAATCATGATTGCCAATGGAGGTTCCATGAAATGTGGAGGGAATTGTGAAAATGTGTGTCTCCAAATTGACCAGTACAACCTGAAGTCTCATATGTTCGTTATCAACATGGGTGGTTGTGACATTGTGTTAGGTGAATAATGGTTACACACTCTCAGTCCCATCCTCATGGATTTTAATCAATTTACCATGCAGTTTCAACAGGATGTCCAATAGTATAAGTTCTAAGGCATCACAATGGGCTCCCTTGAGATCATCAACTCCCATCGAATGGAAAAGATCCTCAAAAAAGGCTATTTCGACATTATTTCCCAACTCAATTCCAATCAAGCAGTTGAGACACCATTTGTGCATCTTGACCTCCAATCTATACTTTCCAAACACCACAATTTTTTCCACTCCCCATGGACTTCCCCCTTCCTACGGTGTTCATGATCATTCCATTCCTCTAGTTCTAGGTAGTCTTCCTCCTAATGTCTGCCCATATCATCATCCCTTTTCCAAGACTAATGAAATTGAGAAAATTGTTCAAGAACTTCTTGACATAGGTGTCATCCACCAGAGTACTAGTCCCTATTCTTCTCTTGTGGTCATGGTCATCAAGAAAGAAGGAATGTGGCGCATGTGTCCTGACTTTCATTCTCTCAACAAATTCACCATCAAAGACAAGTTTCCCCTTCCTATCATTGATGTTCTATTCGATGAATTGAGTGGTTCTCACTACTTTACTAAACTTGATCTTCATTTTGGTTACCACCAGATACGTATGAAAGTGGATTCCATCCCCAAGACTACCTTTCGCACTCATGAGGGCTACTATGAGTTCTTGGTCATGCCCTTTGGCGTGTGCAATGCCCCCTCCACTTTCCAAAGTATCATGAATCATGTATTTTTTCCTTTTCTCCGTCATTTTGTCTTAGTTTTATTTGATGATATTCTCATCTATAGTAAAACATGGACCACCCATCTTTCCCATGTGGATCAAGTTCTCCATCTCCTTTCTCAGCACCAACTTTTCCTCAAACAATCTAAATGTGCCTTTGGAGACTTAGTAGTGGAGTATTTGGGTCATATTGTTGGAAAGGATGGTTTTAGGGTGGATCCTAAGAAAATTGAAGCTATGCAGGATTTTCCTCGCCCCAAAACTCTCAGTTTGTGTGGTTTTCTGGGTTTAACAAACTATTATCACAAATTTGTTAAGAACTATGGAAAAATTGCAGAACCTCTCACTGCTCTCCTTAAAAAGAATGCTTTCAATTGGAATCTTGCAACTGATAAAAAATTCCATGCTTTGAAAGAGGCTATGTTCACAACTCTTTTCTTGCCCCTTCCCAACTTCAAAAATACTTTTTTCCTGGAATGTGATGCACCCGAGAAAGGAATTGGCACAATTCTCATGCAAGATGGATGACCAATGGCCTTCACTAGCAAACAAATTCCGGAGTGCCATTTGGGTCAATCAATATATGAAAAGGAAATGTTGGTTATTCTGCATGTTGTGGATCTATGGCATCCTTATCTATTGGGCCAACAATTCCAAATTAAAATCAATCATCAGAGCCTCAAGCATTTTATAGAACAGTGAATTTCCTCCCCAGAGCAACAAAAATGGGTCACCAAGCTCCTTGGATATGATTGTGAGATAATTTACAAGAATTGAAAATAAAATGTGGTTGTTGACGCTCTTTCCCGGAAGTATGAAGACGAAGGATCCCTTTTTTGTCTCTCCTTCATTGTACCAGATTGGCTCCAAGCTTCTCACTAGGAATGGATGCAAGACCCAAAAATTTATGGTCTTATCCAACAGTTGCAAGCCGATTCTCCAGTTTCTCCAAGGTACTCTTGGCACAATAACAAGCTTCGCTACAAAGGCTATCTGTATCTCAAAAAATAGTCGCAACTTAAATATAAGGTTCTTTTAGAGCTTCATGCTTCCCCCACAACCGAGCATTTAAGGTTCATCAAAACATATAAAAGGGTCAAACACTTTTTTTTTTTGAGATGGTATGAAACATGACGTCTGCACCTTTGTGGCTGAATGTGATGTTTGTCAATGGAATAAGGGAGAAACAATCAAGACCCTGGGAACACTCCAACCACTCTCGATTCCGTTAGCTATTTGGTAGGATATTTCTATGGACTTCATTGTTAGCTTACCTAAATCGGGAAATAAATTAGTCATCATGGTGGTAGTTGATCATCTTTCCAAATATGTTCATTTATGTGTTTTCCAACACCCATTTACAACCTACAAAATGGCTCAAATTTTCATGGATAATATCTTCAAGCTTCATGGAATGCCTCATTCTATTGTCTTTGACTGAGATCACACTTTTTCCAGCAAGTTTTGGAAAGAATTGTTCTATCTCTAGGGCACCCAATTTCATCTCAACACTTCCTATCATCCCCAGGCTCATGGCCAAACTGAAGTTGTCAATAAGTGTTTGGAAACCTATTTAAGTTGTTTTGCATCTGAACGACATAATCAATGGATTGAGTGGTTACCCCTCGTTGAATGGAGGTACAACACATCTTACCATACCGCTACTTGCATGATTCCTTTTGAAGAAATATATGGATAAAATCCACCATCGGTTCTCTCCTATGTGATAGGTGTATCGAAGGTTCAGAAGGTTGAAAACAATCTTGCAGTTCATGAGGTCATTCTATGCACGCTCAAAACAAATTTGGCCATTACTCAGAATTGCATGAAGAAACACACAGATCAAGGTCATTCTGAACGACAATTTGTGGAAGGGGACCATGTGTTTCTTCATTTGCAACCCTATAAGAAGACTTCACTCAAAATGAACCACTTTCAAAAGCTTTCTCCCAAATATTTTGGTCCTTATACAATTGATCAAGCGAGTGGGGAATGTGGCTTACCGATTAGCTTTTCCCGGTCATTCTAAGCTCCATCAACTCATTTTTCATGTCTCATGATTAAAGAAGGTGATTGGTACTAAGTTCCAAACTCAAACCAGTCTCCTTGAGTTGGATGAAGAAGGTTCCATTTGGTTGCAACCACAAGAAATATTGGACCAATGTGAGCACCGTCTCCATCAGTGCACCATCAAGGAAGTGTTAGTGCAGTGGAAATCTACAACTCTTGAAGATGCCACTTGGAAGCCGACTACCATTCTGCAACAATTTCCTCATCTCAAGCCTTGAGGACAAAGCTCTTTTTCAAGGGGGAGGGCATGTTAGGGACCTAACCTCCCTAACCCCTCACGTATATAGAATAATATTTTCCCATATAATAAAGGCCAACATTAGTTAATAAGACGTATTTAATAAATTGGAATAAGTCAATGTAAGAAGACCTAATAGAGGCTTTCGCTTCTAGAAGGATCTTCCTCTAGAATGATATTTATAAGATAGAATTAGTATAAATAAGAGTAGGAGTCATGATAAGTTTTTTTTTGAGAATTATTGTAATAGAGCATCGCTCTGTTGGAGGTTTCTCCCTTGAAGAGGCAAGTGAACATTGTTTCCTATCAATTAAGGTATTATTTTGGTGTTGTGGTTTCATCTATTGTGTTGTTCCGCTGTTATTCTCTGCAATATTTCCATTTTCGGCTATTATAATAGATTTGGTACCTTAAAAACCCTAGAGCAATCGGATTGTGCATATTTAACAATCGAAATTTGCAATTACAACAATTTATGGTAAGATTTTGGGCAAAATTAGTTGGAAAATATACTCGGAAATAGTAAAAAAAGTAGAACGTTTAGACTACGTCAAAAAAATCCCCCCTCCTAATTTTTCCTATAACCTTACTTTTACAAATAATAACTTAAAAAAAGAGATTTGAACTCAAGACCTCTTATTAAATAAAACAACTTTCAACCAAGTTAGCCAATGCAAAATATATATCAAGTTTGATTAAGGAGGTTTTTTTTAACACTCTTTGCTTCAAAGTGCATGCTCACCCCAAAACTCGTTCTTTTTGCCTACAAAAAATTTCAACATGACCACACATAAAAATAGGTGAAATTAAAAAAAATATATGAATCTCAACATTAACGGGGTTAGATCTCGATTAGCTTACCTGAAAAATGCAATTTTTCTCTCAACTTTAGATTTGGTGAGCTTGCATAAAGTGTAGAACATAAAGCACATGAAAAAAATAAAACATTTTTTCGCTTTGTTTCTGATTTTCTAGATTGGATCATTATATTATTCATCATCTATCTCGATGCTTTTAGAGTGGAAAAAATTGGAGGAATCAGTTTGCAGGGTCATTTTAACAACAAGTCCCAATTTGGAAAATCGGGGTTTGAAACCTTCTAGAGCCATTTTGATGCATCAAATGAAAATTTTTGGAGTCAAAATTTATCGACTTTCACCTAAACCCCTTGACGTTTATCTACACTCATGTACCTTTCCAATGGCGTAAAAAAAACATCAATTAGAGCTCGTATGCAAAAGTTATGTCTCTCGTAAGTTGACCTACCTTGTTGATTACCATGGTATGAGAGGATGCCACGTCAACCCTAGTTTCGTATGCATATGGGGCTAGCCACATGTGGAATTTAAAGAATATTCTAGAAGATCCAAAACCTTATCATAATTGAGGGTTGAGGAAGTCAAAACCCTACCCCTAGATGGATATCGAGCAATGTTAAACACTGGGCTACTGGGAGGAGAAGGGGTTCCATTCTTTTGCACTATATCTTGTTCCATAGCTGAGTAAAACATATGAGAGTGGTATTTTGTGAACATAATAGGGGAGGAGGAGGATTATGTAGCAGACGTTCAAGCCACATTTCCAAAAGGAAACTCCATAGTGAGTTCTCATTCCTTTGTATGTGCATTTTATAACTAAAGAAAAGACAACACAACATAGGCCTCACCTTCTAGCTAGGTTTTCTCCCATATTGGGTTTCCCAGGTCAAATCTTGTGTTCATTTTTGTGGATGGTGTGTATTTGTGCCCGTTCTTTCATTTTTATCTTTCAATTATTTATTAAATTCAAGCCATAAGCTAGAGATAATAAATCTATGATCTAAGGAAATGAACCACCTAAATCTAAGCTTTCATAATATTATAATATATGTTGGGATGAACTATTCCAGTGGAATATCCATGGCAGTTTACAGATCATATTGGTATCAAAGCAGGTTTCTTTGGAGTATTTATGGAATGTTGCAGGAATCCAAGAATTAGTTTAAGAAGAATGTCACAAAACCCTTGTCATGGTCGATGAGTCTGTTCATAATGATGTTTTAAAACTCGAACTTGGCGTCAGAATCATTCGAGGGTAAAATCCGACTTGGACGCAAACTTGGTATTGACTCGGATTGATTTGATTCAAATGACTTGGTTTTACTAAAAAATACAAAAAATATTTAAATTTAATAAAAATAATATATATTAAGGATTCCAAACCATTAGAGGCAAAATATGCAAATTCTACTCATGTACATTGTATATACCATGTAATGCCAATGTCCTTACTTGTGTCTAATCAACCATGTAGACCAAGTTTCAACTTTCCCTATCCATTTTTCACTGGGTTTATATCTTAGTTCTTCATTTACATGTGGGCTTATAGCCTTCTATTCATTGTTGAATATACACTCTAATGAGGGGGTATTTTTTGCAGGAATATACATTCCAATGACAAATTGTTTGTCATATTTAGTATAGTAAATGAACAGATAAAAATGTCAAAAAACAGTTTCCATATACTAGAAAAATTAAACATGCCATTTCTGTTGTCAATTGATATGCACAACTTGGCTGGTTGATTTAATACAAACGATCACATTTAACAATATCCAACACCTAAATCTCTAGAGAGTGAAGCAAATTCCCTTCCATGATTTCCAAAACCCTAAATAATGACAAGCATTTGGAAAGGTCTTGACTCGGTCGAGTTGACCAATTTGGTGTTGAATCGGCCGAGTCAAGGCTTGACTTAACCGATTCAGCACCAAACTGGTCACCCAAGTCAACAAGAGGGTTGATTTAGACCAGTTTGGGGTTGGCTCGGTCAACTCAGCCAAGTCTGAGTCCAAGTCAACTAAGTTTTAATATGTTGATTCATAACAACCCTTGAGATCCAACATTGGAGAGATTTGCAAAGATGGAAGAACAAGTCATTGACATATCTCGCAATATGTCCCTCGTCATGGCAGCTCTAGAAAGTAAGTTCATACCATTCAGAGAGGTTGGAGGATCTAACTCTGAGATCAGATCAAAAGGGAATTTGGGAGATAATGAAAACCCATAAAAGGAGTCGAGGAAAGAGCCCGAGAAATAAAATCTCAATTTGAGTGCCATTAACCCTTCATAATCCCTATTCAAGATGGAAGTAGAAGTGAACATTAATCCATACCAAGGTGATATTGATGTGTTAAATCTGAATCATTGTTTGCAACAACTAGAAGTTTATTTCAAAGTTCACCATATAAATGGGGAACAAAAGATATCATTTTCTAGACTGAAGTTAGAGGTCCATGCTTTAACCTAGTAGGAAAGTCACATGAAGACAATTAGGTTGGAGAGTGATCCACTAGTAGCTAAGCGGGAGGATTTCAAAACCTTCATTAAATCCTAGTTCTATCCTATTGGGTATGTAGAGGACCAATGTATCCATTGGCATTACTTTAAGAAAAGTGTACATGAGTACACCACCGAGTTCATAAACATGGTCATCATGATGTGCATCTTTCCCAAAGAACCCAGATGTACTCCTCAAGTATTTGGGAGGTCTACATAGTCATCTGCAAAATAAAGTGATGTTTTTCAACCAAAGACAATGGACGAGGCATGTATACAAGCACAATATCTAGAAAACATAGGTCACAATAAAGGATAGTCAAGCGGTTCCAAGAAAAAAGAGTACCATGAAGCTTCCAAGGAGGGGAAGAATAAGAAGAAGACAACCACTGCACATCCATGCAAGGATCCTAGCAACCATTTTAACCATTGCAATATTGATGGTCATACCAAGGAAAAGTGTTGGAAACTACATCTAGAGTTGAACCCAAAGAACCCCAAGAAGGATGCAAAGAAAAATAATATTTTATCCACATATTTGAGAAATCGGGTCGAAAGTTAGCTCTGATGTGAATGAGAATATTGTTTTCACATTAGTGGAGAAAGAGGTGAATCTAAGTAGCCTTCATCACCATGAAGAGAAGGATATGAAAAAACTCTTCCACATTAAGATCCAGGTCAAGAAGGCCAAAATAGATGCTATGTTCGACTCTAGTTCACAGAATAATATCATAACAATGGATCTGGTCAACAAGCTTGGATTAGATGTTCACGACCATACTAGCCCCTATCCATTGGGTTGGGTAAACAAGGATGCATAGATAAAGGTAAAGAAACAATGTAAGATTAAATTTATTGTAGGTGCATACTTTATTGATGAAGTGATGTTGGATGTAGTACCCTCGGCCATGTGTGGTGTAGTGTTTGGGATCCTCTACATGTATATGAGGGATGCAATTTTCATGTAGAGAGCCAACCGGTACCACCTAATCAAGGATGAGAAGTCCTACATAATCAACACACACAAAGGTAAATCAAATATATCACTAGTAAGTGCGAACCAAACCAAGACATTGATTAGTTCCAATAAGAAATATGTTTTACTTTTCTTAAGATAAAATCAATCTGATGATGAGTTGATAAAAAAAACATCCCTGGAGGGGTGTATTAAAGAGTAAAAACATCATTTAGAGAAGTTTCTATAGGCATACATAGGAGTGTTCCAGGTGCCTAAAGGGATACCATCCAAGAGGGAAGTGGAGGAAAAAAGTAAATTTATTTCCAGACTCCCCATTGCCAAACATTGGGTTGTATAGATAATCCATTTTGGAAGCAAATGAAGTGAAGAAGCAACTGCAACAGCTATTGAAGCATGGAGTGATTCGACCAAGCACCTCACCTTGTGCATCACCTATAATTATAGTAACCAAGAAGGATGGGACTTGTAATATGTGTATCAATTACAAATATTTAAACAAAATTACACTTAAGAATTGATGCCCACTACCTAATATCGATGATTTGTTAGACTAATTGCAACACTTCAAGTACTTCACAAAGTTGGCTATGAAATCAGGATACCACCAGGTATGTGTCAAAGAATAAGACACCTAGAATACCACCTTCAAGACAAGGCAAGATGTGTATGAATGGTTGGTCATTCCATTTGGATTATGTAATGAACCAACTACAATTATGAGACTGATGAATGATATATCACACCCATTTTTAGATTCATTTGTAATAGTATATTTGGATGATATATTGTTTTATATTTCTACCTAGGAGGATAAATATCACATCTTATGCAGGTGTTAGAGAACCTGAAAAATCACCAGCTACTAGCTAACCTCAAGAAATGTGAGTTTTCTCAACAATCATTGGTGTATTTGGTGTATGTGATTGGTGGAGGGGAAATCAAGATAGATCCCACAAAGATGGAGGCCATCATGAAATGACCTTTTCCTACAAATTTCACAAAATTTAGGAGCTTTGTTGAGGCAATACAATACTTGCGGAATTTCATAGCTTCATTCTCAACAATAGTTGCACCATTCCATGCTATAACAATGAGTGGTAAGAGTTTCTAGTGGGGGAAGAATAAATAGAAGGATTTCAATGAGATGAAAAGAAAGATCATTCAAGCACCAATTCTCGCATTACCAAACTTGCAAAACCTTTCAAAGTAGAGACAGATACAAGTGGATATGCCATGGGAGAAGTTTTAATGCAAGGAGGAAGGCATGTATGCTATCATTCTGAAATATTTCATGAGGCAATTCTCATCTACCCAACCTATGAAAAGGAAATCTATGCCTTGGTTCAAAATGTCAAGAAGTGGAAGCACTATCTGATGGGTAAGGATACCATCATCCACACAAATCACCAACCACTATAGTATTTGCAGGCCCAAAGTAAGCTACAACAAACCAACCATTAAAAGTGGATGGGGTTTTTACAACAATTTTATCAAGTCATGAAGTATAAGAAGGGAAACACAAATAGGTTGGTGGACATGATATCAAGGCCACCCATATCCAAGAATGTATCTTTGGGAACTTTGATGCACATGGAACCTTTTTCCCATGATGCATACAAAGTGACATACACAAAAGATGAGGACTTCAAGGAGGTTTTTTAGCAACTACAAGGCCAAACTTGTATATAAGAAGGTGACGGTAAGACTGTCTATCTTCTCTGGAATGGGTTACTCTATAATCTAGACAAACTAGGTGTTCCTAAAGGTGAAATATTGCAATTGATCAAAGAGGCTGACACCTCCAAGGTTGCAGGACATTTTGGTGTTGGGAAGACAATTGCTAACTTACAAAGGTATATGTATTAGTCAAGAATGCAAGAAGATATAACAAGATATATTAGAGGATGCATACTTTTTTGTACTGGGAAGCCTAGTAATAGGAAGCAAGGTCTATAACATATCTTAAGTGTACTCGCTTGACCTTGGGAAAGAATTTCCATGGATTTTGTGGGAGATTTACCAAAATTCGGGAAGGGACATGACTATCTATTTTTGGTAGTTGACAGGTTCAACAAGATGTGAATTTCCATGCCTTGTAAAAAGACCATCAAATGACAAGAAGCAATAGACAAGTTCTTTGAACAGGTCAGGGTGCAATTTGGGATACCAAGGAGCATCATCTTAGGCAGGGATACTATATTTCTCAGTGCATTTTGGACTACATCGTGGGAGAAGACGGATACTAAGTTGAAGAGATTTACAACATTCCATCCATAGAAAAATAAGCAGAAAAAAGTAGTCAACATGACTTTGGTGTAGCTTTTAAGGGGTTACAATCAGAAGTGTCTGAAGATCTAGGATGAAAATATGATATGTATACAATTCTCTTATATTAGAGAAATCCACACTTCTAATGGTAAGTCACCTTTTGAAACTTGCTTTGGATATTTTCCACCTTCACCCTTGGATGTTGTATATGGAAAAAAAGAAAGAGTGAGGGAGGACCTCACAAGAGATGTAATTAGAGCAGAAAAATTTGTTGAGAAGATTGGAAAGATCCATTTGCAAGCACAGGAAATGTTGAAGAAGTCATAAAAGAATTATAAGGACATACATTATCAACACATAACTAAGAAGTCGTTCAAAGTGGGAGACAAGGTTTGGTTACAACTGAATAAGGAAAGAATACAGAGTCCTAGTAAGAAGATAAAGCCTCTGCTATATGGCCCTTTATAGATATTGGAGAAGGTGGAGTATAACACCTACACAATTAGTCTACCCCCATACATGTGCATTTACTCAGTAGTAAATGTGGAGAATCTAAAACTCTATGAGCCTTCCATGTTGGATTAGGAGGAGGAATAGGTCATACCCACCATAGAGGACTGAGCACCAGATTCTCAAGGAGAGTTGGTAGAAGACATGTTTTTGTAGAAGAAGTCCATAACTACAAGATTAGGGCAACATGACCTTTGGTAGATCGGGTTGAAAGGACAACTTCCAAGCAAAGCAAAATGGTAGTTCAAGGAGAAGTTAAAGGAAAAATTTCCTCACCTTATTCAATAAAGCTTTGGGGACCAAAATCCTTCCCAAATGGGGAGGTATGCTCTGTATTGGATCATTATATTAATTTTTATCTATCTTGATGCTTTCAGAGTGGAAAAAATTGGAGGAATAAGGTTGTAGGGTCATTTTAACGACAAGTCTTAGTTTGGAAAATTGGTGTTTGAAACCTTCTGGAGCCATTTTGAGGCATGAAACAACATTTTTTGGGGTCAAAACTTTCTTTGATTTAGCACAAAACCCTTGACATTGATCTACAGTCAGAGAACTTTCCAATGACAAAAAAATCATGTCAATCAAAGCTTGTATGAAAATTTATTCCTCGTGCAAGTTGACCTACCGTGTTGACCACCATGGTACGAGAGGATGTCACGTCAACCCCCATTTCTCACACATGGGGATAACCATGTGTGGAATTTCAAGAATATTCTAGAAGGTTCAAAACCTTATCACAATTAAGGGTTGAGGAAGTCAAAACCCTACCCCTATATGGATGTCAGGCTATGTTAAATACCAGGCCACTAGGATGAGAGGGGGTTCCATTATTTTGCATTATGTCTTGTTCCATAGTTGAGAAGAACATCCGATAGTGGTATTTTGTGAGCATAATAGAGGAGGAGGAGGATTTTGTAGTAGTTTTTCAGGTCATAGTGCCAAAAGGTAACTCTATAGTGAGTTCCCATTCCTTTGTATATGCATTTTATAACTGAAGCAAATTAGAGAGGAGAGCATGGGCCTCACCTTCTAGCTAGGTTTTCTTCTATATTGGGTTTCCTAGGTTAAATCTTGTGCTCATTTGTGTGGATGGTGTGTATTTGTTCCTTTTCTTTCATTTTTATATTTCATTTATTTCTTAAATTCAAACAATAATCTAGAGATAATAAATCTTGGATCCAAAGAATTAAACCGCATAAATCTAAGATTTTAGAATATTATAAGATATGTTGTGATGAACTATTCCAGTGGAATATCCACGATAGTTTACAGATCAATTGAGATCACACATAACACACATAAAAGAACATATGTAGACAAAAAAGAATAGTAAATAGGAAATAAAAACAACAAAACTGAAATATTAACTCTGTTAAATTTTTTTTTAAAGGGCGTGTTTAGACTTTATACCTCTGGATATGATAAAAATGGTTGTATCTTGGGAAAACATAAACATTTTCAAGTGTAAAAAAAAGTGTGTCCAACTAAAAGAAACACTCTGGATGCAATGGAACAATTCACTCACCCTAGGAATGTATATAAATAGCAGAACCCAAAAATGTGGCAACACATATTCCAATCTCGAACTACAAGAGAAGTGGGTCTTCAAACGAGCTCTGATACCATGTTTGAAAAGACAAGGTATTCCCACATAGGACGAACACCTTAAGAAACCACTCACACAACTAGATCAAATATCGTAACCCCAATGTTTTTACATGGTTAAAACCTTCAAAGAGGGAAACAATCCATGGCCCCAACCAATGTGGCCACTTGAGGCAATATATTAATGCAAAAGAAAAATATTTTACAAGAGAGTTTCTAACAATTGATCATCAACAAATGACCCTCCATGCTCATTAAATAGAGATCATAGACCAATCAAGTGTTAATTCATGGATCGATATAGTCGTTAAGATTGAGGAGAATATGAGTCGTCAGATCACTTTATGTCTAGGGTATATCGTGATCGTCGGATTACATAACTACAAATGCATACTAATGCATATTGAATAAACACACCAAGAAACATACTTTTACTTAAATACAACTTAGACCAAGTTGATCTTAACTAACTCCTAAGTGTCTAAATATACTAACCTTTTTGAGGATGTTGAATCCATTTATGCATTCAAAAATGCAATTTCAACAATGAAAAATCGCAATCTGACCAAAAATTATATAGCCGAATTCTGTTGATGAACCAAATTTCAATGATGGTTTCTGGAAAAAATCCAATCATATAATGTTTAGATGACATCTTAAATATGTAAAATTAAATTAAATTTATGTTAATTTTTTTAGTTATTTTTATTTATATATCTAATTAAGGTTAAACTTTTCACATTAATAATTTTACTATTTTAATTTATTAAAAAGTGATACACATATTTGAAACATATTTTTTATTCAAAGCCATAAATTTCAACTTCTCTTAATCAATTATACACCTCTTTACAAGCATATACAATATCATCAATGGGAAAATTAGAAAATCGTTCAAACCATAGAGTCCAAAATTCAGAGAAAGGAAATCTCACCTTTAAAGTGAAAGAACAATTTTTTTAAGAAACTTAGAGGGTAAAAATTATGAATCTCAAAGTTAAAGAATCCCTTGATACAAATGAATGAAGGCCACAAACATAGGAATAGGCTATTCATGTAGCAAACATACCTTGTTTTTTGGTGGGTTTTCATTACAAATTCAATTGGTTTTTATGGATTGTTGGAATCTACAAGTTTTTAATATTGAAATTGCAGTATGGAGTTGTTCCACTGAGAATGGGGGCATATGAATCCATCTACCTATGATAGGGATAATAGCCTTGGAAATTCTTTCAATGGCCCTGGAAAGTCTTTCGATGCCCCCAAAAAGTACAACGACTCTTACTCTTTAGAGCATAAGTACATGGATTTAAATGAAATAGATTCGAATTGATGATCTTTAGATACCTAACCATTGATAGAGGGAATATATATTTGTAAGGAAAGACAACCTAGAAGCTTGTGTCACTTTGGGAACTAGAGATAGAATAAAGAGAAAACATAATCCAAAGAGATAAGGCTTTAGAAAGCCTCCTTCAAGAGATTATGTAATTATTGAAAAGCATACAAAAGAGTCTACTGATAAGAAGCGGTTAGTGAAGTTTACCTTTTCAAAATTGTGATTTTTCATTGCCAAATATTATCGAGTTATCTACTAGAGAGGGAAGTTTTCTACACAAGAAGATTGATCAATTGTTGATACTAAGAGGGGGGTGAATTAGTATCAAGTAAAATTTAAAACCTTTTTCAACTTATAATTAAACCATTCAATTATATCCAATGAGAAATGAACAATGGTATAAGA
>JZKD02S2361553.1:316968-355017 GCA_000966675.3 Picea glauca | reverse complement strand
GTGTTGTATCTTCATTTTCATTTTCCTTCATGTCCAAATAACTTCATCAATATTCTGGTCCAAAACCCATGACTAGGGTTGACATCAATGACAACAACCAATCTTCCAACATCAATTACCATATGAGTACTAGAAGAGGGAACATTCAAAATTAATTTTTACGGGACCTCCCATGGGAATCTAGGAAGGGTACAAAGAAGGAGAGTCAGTCAAAAGAAAAAGGGATAGATAATACAAAATGTTGGGGAGACCACAAACAATGATGTTGAGGTCCTAGCATCCAAACAAGGAATTGAAATAACCCATAATGTTAGATTGGAACAAATAGTCATAGAAAATGACTCTTCTCTTATAATAGGAATGTTGATAGTTCTCAACAATCCCAATACTTTGCATATACTCCAAATAATGGAAGCTACTTTGATCCTTGAAAGATATGGTTTCTCGGCCCAGTGGCTTTAGAAAGGTGGAGTTTAGGCACACTAGAAGAGGGGGAAGTGTTGTAGCAAAACTCATGGCCGATATATGCATTGGCTTGGCTTGAGGAGAAAGCCTTTTGGCCACCATAATGGAGCAGATGAATTTCCATGCTTGGGCCAGTAGAATCCATAATTGTCAAACGATGAGAGCAACATGCATCAAATGGAGAAGAATCTATCATGCACAAAGATATTCAACACAAAATGGAAATTTAATATAATAAAACCATAGCAAAGAAACACACATAATGAGAAACAAGTTTTTCTCACTAAGGATATTGTTTTCTTTCTTGTTTTCTTTTATGTTATAAGGAATGTACAAATATAGAAACAACATTTCCCCTAAAATGAATAATACAATTTGGAAACAACTCTACTTCTAAAACACAAGAATGTAATCAAGATATTTCTTTCCACAGTGCATATACGAATGGAAACTACTAGTTACATAGATGATGTAATTGGCAATATCCTAATAATATCCCACTTAGTAGGTACATTGACCAAGGTTGAAACCCCACCTTGCCCCTACACTAAGAAAACCCCCTTCCATATAGTCAATGCCTTACTTAAAGAAGCTATCACATTATCATGAGTCCTAACCTTGAGTATAATTACCTCATTGGATTCCACTACCTCTCTGATGTAGTGGTTCACCTTGATATGCTTTGTACATGGATGAAACTTGAGCTTCTTCGCCAAAGAAATTGCACTCTCATTATCAAAACAAATAGGCATGGATCCACGCTAAAGTCGAATATCTTTGTATAACTATTGCAACCAAACACCATCCTTGGAAGCTGCAATGTACTTTTCTTTAGTACTTGAATGGGAAACCACTTGTTGCCTCTTACTTTTCCAACTCACAAATCCTTTAAACAATTTAAATATATACAGACACTAGTGGAGTTTGCATTGTCCACATCACCTGCCCAATTAACATCAACAAACCAAGCTTCTTGCTTCCATATCCTTGATAACAAAAAGTATAGTCATCACTACATTATAGGTACATAAATACCCTTTTGATAGTTTTCCAATGATCTCTTCCTAGATTTGTCATGTACATACTTACAACTCCCACTAGATGTGAAATCTCTAGTCTTGTCCACACCATTGCATACATAAAGCTTCCAACCACAATATTCTATTGCACTTTTTCCATCTTCTCTTCCCCTTGTTTTCTCTTATGAATCATGTTAGTCAACAAACACACTCCCACTTGATATGGAGTATAAGTTGGTTTACATATTTCCATCCTAAAGACCTCAAGTATGCTTTCCACATACTTTCTTTCAGTGATATATTACTTCATGTTTCGGTGGTCTCTCTTCACCTATATTCCAAGGCCTTTAATTCTTCCTCCATGGATTGCTTCTAGTGAGGGGCCTCATCACCATTAAGAGCCTCTTTGACACCTTTTGTCTCATCACCCATGGAAGATAAAGCTTAATAATTAAAACCAGTTTCCTCATAGCCATATTTTTCATGCCTCTTTCGCTCACAAAGGCTTCTAAAATTCCACCCTTGATCAAGATGATCATGTTCAATATGGATATTTTAATTCGGTCTTAATGATATATTTTATTTAGGTCAATTTTTAGAAGGCTTCCTCTAGGATTTTTGCATCCTACCCCTCTAACAACTGCTCAACTTGATCTTCAACTCTAGATTGGAAATATGGAATTGATACATGTTGTACCTTTTCTGCTAGTACAAATTCTTCATGTTGATCTTCACAAGATTTATCTTCCTTGAAGATCACATTTTGACTGTGAGTATGTCAATGCTTAGATGGAATCAACAAATTTTATCCCTTGATTCCTTCTGAATATCCAATAAAGATGCACTTGACTAATTTGCTGTTAATTTTTTACCTATTTACCTTACATACATGCATGTAAGGCTGACACCCAAAAACCTAGAAATGTTATATAGAGGGATTCTCTCCAATCCAAGAATCTTCCATTGTCTTGTCACCTGAAATTGAACTAGGTGACCTATTGGTCAACTAGTTTGTTGTAGTAACCTCTTCATTCCATAATCTTTTGTTGAAACCAACATTCACTTTCATGCTTTATGCTTTCTCCATGAAGTTTCAATTCAACCTCTTAGAAACACCATTGTGCTTAGGAGTATATGGATTAGCCTTCTTCCCTATGATACCTTGAGCTTTGAAAAAAAACTTGAAGTCATTGGAATGATACTCATCACCATTGTCACTTCTCAAAGCCTTCACCTTCTTCCCACTTTTCCTTTAAACCAAGGCAACAAAGGTCCTAAAAACTTTAAGCAGTTCAATTTTCTTCCTCATGAAGTAAAGCCACGATTTTCGTAAGAAGTCATCAATGTGAGATCCTCTAATGGAAAACACATCCATAGGCCCACAAATATCAAAATGCCCCAACTCATCACCTCTTGAGTTTTGTTGTTTCTCAATGAAAATTGAACCCTCTTCTACTACATTGTTTACAATGGTTGTCTATAATTTTGCATCGAATTTTGAATATTAGTGAAGTGACCAGCACCAAATCCTGGTTGATTACAATAAATTGTTGGTATTCCCAACTAATTAATCTCTGGGCATAATCATAATATAGTTATATTAATCCCATTCTAGCATATCACAGGAACTTAACTCATGAACATTGCATTGAAATGAAAAATGTAATTTAAAATTGTAAAATATTCATGGATACAACAAAATTCATTTGGGCTTGATAGCCACTATTATAGCTGGTTTGTAAGATTTTTGCATTCTCACTCTGCCACCATTGGACATCTGATAAATATATAAGCTGCTACTAACATTTATTGAGTAGAATAGTTAAACATGGCTACAATTCATTTATAGAGAAGAATCCAAACAAGATATCTGGCAATACAAAATCACTGTTTAATTTGATAAATGTTTTGGTTATGCAGTTGAAACCACCAATAATGCAAGCACTTACGCTCACAGCAGATTTCACTTAGGTGGGTGATAAATATTTTGAAGCACAATTGATCTCTCCCATAAATGTGACAAAGTGGGAATGAATAGTTTCAGTAAATCTTAAAGCAAAAGCAAACTCTTTTTTCCCTTCGTCTTTATGGAGAGAATCCCAGACGAACACTAAGCCCCAGTATTTTCTTCTCTAAATTTGGAAAAGTGATTGCAAAGACAACATCCAAGTGAATTTGTTAACTGCATAGGGAAATCAAAAGATGCATAGATACTGAAAATATTAATAATGTAGAAAGCAAGATGACAAGTGATTTAATGGGTACTTCTATTTCACAGTGCTATGGAGTACAAAATGTCTTGAAATATGGTAGCATATAGCCCAGACACAATACATATAGTTGTTTGGATCAATGAACAAGCAGATTCATCTTCAACCATAGACATGAATCCATGTGGAAATTAAAAGAATGTGCAACTGCCAATTGTTAGGATGAAGAAAACCATGCACAAGCCAAAAAAAATAATGCTTTTCAACTTCAAATATCTCCCAGCTAGTGAAATTAGAGAGAATGCCAAAGAGCCAAGTGGTGTCTTCTTGGATAATAATTGTATTTTGGATTTGAATAAAATTTAAATGGAAGTATATTTTGAAAGAGAATTGAATTATTGAGAACATAGGCGACATGAGTTATATGCTGTTCTCATATGAATAATTAGTGTTGCAAGCATCCCATCCACTATACCAAGAGGCTAAATGACACTTTGAGCACTCCAATAAAACTTTATAGTGAAATATGTGTGCAGCGTTGAGCTATTACGATATCGAGTGTTCCACTGTTTCAAGAGGCTAAATAACAATTTAAGCACTTCAACAAGACTTCCACAGTGAAGCATGTGTGTAGTGTTTAGCATGCTACAATGATGAACATTCCACAAAGCAGGATGTCATGTGTGAACTTAGAGCACTGAACAAATAAAAGGAAGCACACAATTTTTAGAACAAACAAGCACACACAAGGAGGAACAAATTTCCCACAAACATCACCTATATTAAATTTCAAATTTCATAAACTTATATGCATATGCCTCAATGAGCTTCAACTACTATTGTGAATCATTGGTGGGTTAAAATACTTCCTTCAAATACTCACTGGAAGTGCTTGTTAGTCTAAGTTATCTCATCCAAGCTTACAATAGCTTAAAGAGGAATTCAAAACAACATTTAATTTAACTTGGGGTTTTTTACATTTTGTCGCTGCTAGGTTCTCTTATCGCTCCACATTTTTTTTTATCTCTCTTTTCCTCCTATTCTATTCTTCTCCTCACATTTCTCTCTTATTCTCCTTGACTTCTTCATTATCTTGTTCTTTGTGAGAGAATGAGTTCCCCCCCTTCCCAAAACTTGATTTTTAAAATTAAAAGCTTCCCTCGTAAAATCCAATGACTTCCCATAAAGAGACATGAGGCTCATCCTTTTAGCTAATGCCAAGTGGTTTCCTCCCTACATACCAAAATTAATGGATTTAATCTTTGTTATTACGGGATTTGTACTTGTGCAAAGCTTTCCACAAGACACCAAACTTGTGTCACAATTGGAAATATTTGTCACTGCCACCTAGACAATATTTCCCTTGATTTAGTGATGAATGAAGATCCAACACAAGGGAGGCTTCTCTTATGACCTCAAGGGATCCTATAGCAAGTTGGAAACAAGTCTATGGCTCCCTATCTTAGTTACTTGAAACAATAGGCTAGGTTTAAGGGAAAGGTTGAAACAATACAAGAAAATTGATGCCAAGTTGAGGCTCCCCAAAGTTATATGGAAGAAATAATGTATTTGGATGAAACAATGGGTAATTTTTGTGCCATTAAACCTATAGCCCAAGTAGAAGAGTGTCAAAAAGTTAATGATATTTGGACTTTGGAATTTGATGGTGCTCACTCTAGCTCAGGATCTAGTGTTGGAATTGTCTTCATAGCCCCTTCACATGAGGCCACCCTTTTCTCTTATAGACTTGAGTTTGATTGCACAAATGGCATTGCTAGATATGAGGCCTTAATCATAGGAATCAATCTATCCCTTGATAGAAATATTAAGTGATTAAGAGTTATAGTTGACTTCGACTTGGTGGTTTCTCAAATAAAACATAAATTCACTGCTAAGAATGAACGATTGAGGAAATATAGGGACTCAGTGTGGGATACCATAGAAATATTTGATTCCTTTTTAATTGAAGTTGTTCCAAGAGAAAAGAATAATATCATTGAATATTTAGTTGTCTCTGCAGCTACTCTGCAACCCTGTGAGGAAATGCTTTATGATATATGTAAAATGGAAGTCATTTTTAAGCCATTTGTCCTTGATAACCTTGAACACTGGCAAGTTTTCAATGATGATATCCAAATCCTTCACTTCTGGCAAAGAAACAAGGAATTTTTTGATATCGAAGTTGAGTTCCTTGTTGAATCCACAAACCTAAGAGTCGAAGACTTGCCTAACAACACTCTTCCCAAGGGAGTTGTTCTCTTGGAATGAATGTACGATAGGCATGATATGTACAAAGGAAAACCTATTTTTGATCGATCTGATGAGGCTTTCGATTTCAACTTGGGTTCAAAGAATGATATGAGGATGATTAAGATAGGAAAAAGGGACCACTCTTGCCAAGAGAGAAAGAATAATGAGACTTATCCATGAATATAAAGACATTTTTGCTTGGACTTATGATGATTTAAAGGCCTATAAGGGGGATATTATCCAACACACCATTCCCCTCAAAGAAGGAGTCAAACCCTTTAGGTATAAGCTAATGCAAATCAACACTAAGTTAGCTCCACAAATTCAGAAGGAACTCTAGAAGATGGTTGATTCCAACATCATAGCTCCATTAGGTACTCTTCTTGGATGTCTAATTTAATTGTTGTCCAAAAGAAGAATGGAGACATTAGTTTGTGTGTGGACTCTAGGAACCTTAACCAATTATCCCTCAAAGACCCTCTCCCAAACATGGAACATTTTCTACAAAGAGTCACTGGTGTTGGGATGATGTCTATGCTGGATTGTTTTTCGGGATATAACCAAGTCTTAGTAAAAAAATAGGATCAACTCAAGATTGCATTTACCACCCCTTGGGGAACCTTCATGTATCTGAGAATGCCCTTTGGCCTCATGAACATTGGATCCACTTTTCAAAGGGCAGTGGACTTTTCCTTTAGGTACTTAATAGGAAAAATCATAGAAATATACCATGATTATTTAACAATTGTTTCCAAGGAGAGGAATGCACATGTTTCACACCTTAGGAAAATCTTTGAACGATGTAGAACGTATGGTATTTCCCTAAACCTGAAGAAGTATATCTTTGATATCGATAAGGAAAATTGTTGGGCCATGTTGTTTTTTAAGACAATATCTTTGTTGATCTAGAAAGGATTGATTCCATTAGAATAATTTCTCCCCCAACCGATAAGAAGTCCTTACAATAATTCTTTGGCAAGATTAACTTTATAAGGAGATTTATCCCAAACTTTGTTGAAAAGGTCAAACCAATGAATGCCTTGTTAAAGAAGGATGATTTATTCAAATGGGACAAAAATAGTATAAAGTATTATGAGGAAATCAAGGAGGCAATCACCCAGGCACATGTCCTCATTAGCCTCAATTATTCTCGAGATTTCATAATTTTTTCATTCGCCTCTGAGGACATATTGTTGGGTTACTTTTACAAAATAACAAATATGATCATGAACAACCTATTGCATTCATGAGAAAGACCCTAAGAGATGTTGAACTAAAGTATTCAATCACTAAGAAGCAAGCTTATGACCTTGTCAAATCCTTTAAGCATTTCAGAAGCTATGTTAGTTACAACAAGATCAAAGCATATGTACCATACCCCACTGTCAAAGATTTTCTCTCCCAACAATATTTCCTTGGAAATAGGGGGAAAGTTGGTGTCAAATTCAAGAATATGAATTAGATATTAAACCTACTAACATTATTAAGCAACATGGTTTATCCAATATGTTGACTGAGAGTAATGAAGAAGCCATGAAAATGGGAGAAAATGACCAAGTCAATGTAGTTTTGAGCGAGTTAGAGCATGAAAAATGGCATTCTGACATCATATACTACTTGAGGAATCTCTCATGCCCCAACCATTTGGTGGATCATAAGAGAAGAGCCTTAATATTGAAATCCATGAAGTATTTTTTGACTCAAGATGGTTTGGGGTGGAGGAACCCTTATGGGATTATCCTTAGGTGTGTGAACATGTATGAAGATGATAAGTTGATTGAGGAACTCCATTAATGACATTGCGGTGATCATTTCACTACCCTCACCACCGCCCACAATATTTTGAGAGTTGGTTATTATTGGCCGACATTGTTCATTGATACTCATTGATATGTCAGGTCTTGCCAACCTTGTCAATTATTTTAAGGAAAACAACAATTACCTTCCGTTCCTTTGAAGCCAGTGGTTGTTGAGGCACCTTTCCAACAATGGGGTTTATACTTCATTGATGATTTTAAGGATAAATCCAACAACATATATTGTTGGGTCAAGAGTGTTTACTGCTACAAACTATTTAACTAGGTGGGTAGAAGTTGTCTCAATGGAAAAGGAAATCGAGGATGTCATGATGATTTTTCTTGAAGATATAATAATAACAAGGTTCAATTCCCTTACCAAGATCACCACTGATAACGCAAAGGCCTTTAGCTCCCTAGATTTAGCAAATTTTTGCTTCAAGTATGGAATTGTTTATCTCACTCTTCCAACTACTATCTCCAAGGAAACAGATTAGCAGAATCTAGCAACAAAAGTATGATGAATATAATCAAGAAGATTGTAGGTGAGAACAAGAAGTCTTGGGATAGTAAGTTCAAGTATTCATTATGGGAAAACTGTATCATGTCTAAGACTTCCACAGGAAAAACCTCGTTGGAGCTAGTATATGGATTGGAAGCCAAATTGTCAATCAACCTCTAGTTTGTGCAACAACATATGACTGATAAGGAGGCATTACAGGGGAGGATTGAACAACTTGTAGATTTGGATGAGTCTAGGAGGAATGATTTATATCAAATGGAAAAGAACCAATACAAGATTAAAGGGACATTTGATCATAAAACAAGATAGAGGAATTTTGAATCCGGTGACCTTGTATTGATGTGGAACAAAAGGAAAGAAAAGTCAGGAATGCACAAGAAGTTTGATAACTTATGGTTGGGTCCCTACCAAATTGAGAGGAAGTATGGGACTAACTCCTTCTACTTGACCACACATGAGGGAGAGAAGTTATCATTACCTTGGATACCTTCTAAAACCTAATTTTTCAGAAGGAACTTGAATCCTTAGGCTCATCCTAAGAGTAGGTAGGTTAGATAGGTCATGTTGTGTTCTTTATTTATTGCATTGTTTTCCTTCACTAATATTGTTCATTACTATATCATGAATTCATTTTAAATTAGCACTTATATGTTATAAAAGAAAAAAAACGGTATATTAGATGAAAATGAAAAAAAAAAAAATGTCTTGCATGGTTTTATATTTTCATAAACCAGGGTGGATAACATAACCTTACCTTGTAGTATCAATGTGTGCATGTTAGAATGTAGGAGGATGTGTTAGAGTGATGATTCATGTCAGTTGCAGGTCTTGGACTACTAGAGATGTCGAGGTTCTCATGTTCTCTACGGTGAGCACATGTCCCCATGTTGGAGCCTGATGCTACCCCCCTCCTACTTAGGGGTAACTAAAGGAGATCATGTCTCATGGTCCACAATGAAGACAATGATATTGACCATGATGGTGATCATCATGTCAATAGATATCATCCCAACAGCCTCCTCCGATGCCTCTTCTTATTCAACGTGGCTCATCACACTCAATCAACAAGGTTCATTGGAAGATGGTATTATGGGACATTATGAGGTACATTAGTCCTTGTTTCATATAAAGTTTCATATTTAATACATTGGGAATTTGAGTAATGATCATAGGTTGAAGTTGGATAATGAATCATGAGCTCATATGTTATTCTTTTTTCCTTGTTTCACCTTGATGCAGGAGCATTCAGGCTTCCAAAATCAAGACCTATGGAGTAGACCTAGGGGGTCTCTAAAAGTTTACTAAGGGATTTGGTTCCCTAATGAAATGTTATATTTCCTAAGTTTATGTGCATGTGTCTAGAAGAGTGAGATTATTATAAAGGATGAAGTTGGTTTTCTAATCATTTATGTAATTAGTTGTGAGAAATTGGAATGTAATCGAGTCTGCCTAAATAAGATAGATCTCAAAGAGAGTTGGAGTGATTTTAGGGTTGTTAGATAGTATTGTGGACTTGAAGTCTGTTTTAGGGACTTGTTGAGAAATTTATGGATCTAATCCAAGTTTTTTCTTCAGAACAAGGTTAATTATTTAAATTGTAAGCCTGTAAGGCATTGGGGTGGCCAAATAGGAAGATTGGGTTATAGAGGAGGTTGGCCATTTTAGAGAGAATTAAACCTTGAGGGAGATTGGCCATTCAATCAAAGATTAGGCCAATAGAGAGAGAAGAAGGCTTATTGAATGTAATTAGGTCTAGAGAAGGCTTTAGAAGCCCTATGCAATTTCTATTGTACAATGTGTGTATTGAATTAATGGAATGCTCTATTTCGAGTAGATTATTGGTGTGGACTGTTCGAGCCTCTTTTATTTATGTGAGAATTTATATGCCCTTGTATGTGTTTGTGAAAACCTTCCATTGCAGGTGACAAACATTCAAAGTATAGGTGGAACTTATATTGAATATCGGTGCAAAGGAGAGTGCATGCAAAGTATTATTAAGCTCAAGAGGAATAGCCCTAGTGGAGGAGTGTGCAATATAAAATCTCAGGAGAAAGAGAATTATACCATAGGTCGTGATCATTGTTGATCACGATAGGATCAACAATGATCCTACCTCGTTGACCTATAGAATAAATACAAAGAAAGGTAAAATTTACATAGGGAGTGAAAGACTACATGAACTTTCTGATCATGTAGCAAATAGATTACAATCGTCGAATGGGAAGAGTTGTGGACCGATCGATCTTGAAGGAGTAATATCAATCGTTAGATCATGTTCGAAGAGGAGGAATCAACGATGAATAGGGGATTCACATTTAGAACCTACGTGTGGGTTAATTCCAAAGTGAAAATGTGAAAGAGCAAGATCATGCCACGTGGCAGGAAAGTAGCATGACAAAGAGACCAGATCGTTGATCCAAAGTTGTGATCGGTGATAGAGAAGTAAAGTGCAATTCAAATTTGCACGAATATTAATTCCTAGGGGGTGCGTGCTATTAATCTGTACCTTCGGTTGGTTTAGTGACGTGTCAAGCCAGGAGTAACACATGCAATGGAATTTTGTCAATGTGCCACCTTGTTGGAATGCGTGGGGCGTCCATTTCACCATTTGATTAGATCATGGCCATCGATTTGCATTGGATCGTAATTCATAATATTAAGCACCATTTTTACTAGCCCTTGGTCACAAGGTTCGGTCGTATGGTGGAAGGCATTCACATCAGGGACTAGCACTGAAGAGCTAGCGCTAGAGGCAAAATCCCGAAGTCACAGGTTATGGTCACAAGGAAGATGAAGAACTCAGATGGAGCATGAAAGAAGTGTAGATTTAATCACTTAATTAAATAAGCCATGGTCTTACTATTTGGTTGCGAGATTATAGGAGACTAAGCATGGGAGCGCAAGGATGAATGGATGAATTGATCCATAAATGTGATCAATTCATGAGAGTTCGAATTCTGATCATAATTGTAGTACAAAAATTTAGTCTCTTTTTATTGAGACTAATATATAGAGATCTTTGGACAACCTCATTACATGCTTATTGAGTATCCATGAATTTTGAAGCTTCCATACTGTGGGTAAGACCTGGTAGGTCGCTATCACACCTTGGTGTCCATCCTAGGCATCATAGTCTCATGTTTTCACTCATGAGGAAAAGGGTTACTATTGGTGGTTCCTTGAAAGGGGTAGCATACCATTACCGATCATACTTACCACCTTTTCATCCTTGATCCTTCCATTCTCCCACCTTTTGGGAAATGTGGTTACATGTAGACCAAAAGGGTGTGTGTCTCATTCTCTTATGAGAAGAAAGAGCTAAAGGCCCAGAGGTAGATTGCAGTTGGATGACAAAAAGAAAGAAATAGGATAACAAGGACATTTAAAATCCATAGTCCATAATTGATCTCTACCCCTCATTAATGGTGATCTCCTCTAGTCCTAATGCAAACAAACACATTCATCAATCAAAGAGGGCTTGTATATATCCTGAATAAAAAGAAAAGGAAGTGGTATGCTTGAAACCTTTTTAAGGGGAATTTTAAATCAAATAAAATAAAGAAAAAAGAAACTGAGGGGTTTGGAATGAAAAATGTGTCGAGGAAAGGGTAACTCAATCACCAAGCACACCCTCTACAAAGGCACTCATGGAGGTGATCCCATACATTGTCTTTCATGTTAATGACCCCATGACCACTTTACATTCATCACATATCTTTGATGGGTTCTTTTGGGAAATATATCTCTACTAGGGTACTGGCACACCTAATAGGTTCCTTTGATGGCCCTCCCATACCTAAAATTTCCAAATTGCATAAAGTATTGAGCTTGTGTGAATTTTGAAGGGGACACCCAATGAGAGTTGTTCATTTGGATTTTGTATTAATAGATGGCTTACTTTGTATGCTTCTAAGGACTATTTCCCTTTGTGATTTCAGGTCTTACTTGATTATGTGGCTTTGATTGACTTGGGTATGCTTGACATGGTTCTTTGGAGGACATCCCATAATTTCACCCAGGACGTTGTGCCTTTTCATGTAGATATGACAAGTGTGATGCAAAGCGTTGGAGACTTTGATGGCTTATAACACTTAGACACATCCTCTCGCACCTCTTGGACCCCAGACAATGGACATATGAGATTTCATTTTGTACATATGGTCATGTTGGAAGAAATATGGGAAGGAAGCCCACACTCTGGACAATGCACCCTGGAGACTTGTTAGGATTTAGATGGAGGACGTTGCAGTTGGAGATGGTTGGGCACCCCTTGGAGAGTTGTTGAGATCCCTTTCCACCTTGGACATTGGCATTTTTCACCTTGTATGTTGAGATCCTTGATGATGATGTCATGTGTCGGGTTTGATGATGATGTTGGGGCTTGCTTTCCATTGGGGCACCATTGGATGGATCGATTCCTTGATGATGTGACATGACCCTTGATTAGGAGACATGACCTTCCACCTTGCTTGCACCATTTGGCCTTGGGAGGATTTCTTCAGCCTCTTAGAGCATGACGTCACCCACACATGACGTTGGAGGGAACATTTTGGTTTATTAGCATGTTTTTACATTGTTAGAGGCTATTTGAGGGGTCGGCCTAGACCTATGTCACTTGTATCATGGATTTATTGTTGTTTTATATCATTATGTGGACATATGTGCTAGGGTTGCCTCATATAAAGAAGTTGTTGGACAATTGGTTTGGATAGTTAGTTGTCATTGATGTCAACCCTTGGAGATGTCTAGAATCCCTAAATATGTGGTTGAGATTGATGGTGAGTTAGTTTTCATTGATGGAGTGGTTGATGTCAACAGATGTGATGGGTGCATTTGATGAGGTCTACATGAAACCCCAGATGTGTGGTTATGGTACCCAAAGATGGTTGAGGAATATGGACATGAAGGACAATGTAAATGCAGGTAAGACACTCATAGATGGATAATCCTTGTCGTTTTGTTTCCGATGATAGGTGGTACGCCACGTGGTTCCTCACAATTAGGGAGATATGGCCTTGTGAAGTTAGAAATCCCCGAAGAATGGTCAAGAAGCCCTAAGAATAAGAAAAAAAGGTTACCTAGCAAAAGTATAAATACACATCATGAGATACTCATTTGATACACACACACTTACATTGAATATCTATATTTTGAATGTTATGGTCTCATATTTTGGTCTATTGGATAATCTTATGACAAGTCTGAGGCAACAGAGAAAGTGCAAGGAAAGAGCGAAAGTTTCAGAGTTGTAGAGTGCAAGGGTTGTTTTGTAACCCTAATTTAGCAGACCCTCGGGGGTCAGCTTTAGGGTGCCACGCTAGGCAGCCCCGTGGTTTTCCTAAGTGACATCATGTGAGGCCCCACGTGACAGGGAGTCTTAGTCCCACGAGGCCAAGAATTTTTTTGGGAAATGTTGGTACCATGTTGCTGAAGGATGTGGAAGAGTTACATGTCAGTGTTATAGTACAACAAGTAAACTATAGGTTACATGTATACTTATGTGATTATATCTTATGCTTGGTGATGGTATGGTACATGCTTGAGAGGCATGTCTTGTTGATGGATGGTACATCTTGGTGATATTGGTATGGTACATTGATTAATAGTACATCTTGGTTGTATTGATATCTTGGTATCTGGTTTGGTTACATGGTGATGGTGATATATGCTTTAGGCTTATTCTTGGTATACTCTTGAAGCATTGGCACATGGTGTATGGTTTTCATTGATATTGATACATTGTTAAGGATTACACCTGGTATATGACAACACATGTATGAGATACTTCTCTTGGTGATGTTGGTACTTGGTTGAGGTACACCATTGCTAATACTTGCTTGATATATCCTATGGTACATGGTGTATGGCATGATTGAGTGATATGGTATATGGTTGAGATACATTGTTGGTACATGGTATGGTACAGGTGTTGATGTACATTGTTTTTGTACATGGTTGATGTGCATGGTTGGCTCATGGTATGGTTCATGGTATGGTACAAGTATTGATAGACATTATTGATGTACATAATTGATACATGGTATGGTGCAGGATTGGTACTTGGCATGGTGTTAAAGTATATGGTTGATGCTTGAGGAATATGGTATAGGTTATGGTGTTTGGTTGATGCACAACTTGGTACAGGTGTTGGTGCATGGTTGATGCACTTGTTGCGGTACACAATTGATTCTTGGTATGGTACATGTTGATGGTTTGGTACATGGTTGAGACACATATCTTGTGATGGTATTCTAGTGATCTTCGTACATGCTTGATAGAGGCATGTGTTGGTGATGTTGGAAATTTAGTTGAGAAGTGTCCTTGGTATATGACCCATGTGAGAGGATCTAGTTGAGTATCGGTTATAGTGATAGATGTGACAGGTTGATGTGACAGATTGGATACAATGGCAGGTTGATGTGACAGTGGCAGTGACAGGTTATAGGTTGATGTGATAGTGGTAGTGACAGGTTACAGGTTGATGTGGAAGTGACAGTGGCAGGTTACAAGTTGATGTGATAGTGGCAGTGATTGTGGTAGTGACATTCAGTCTAAACTTATATTTCAGGGTGGCAGGACGAGGCAAGGAAAGGGGGTTGTAGCCTTCTTCCTGTTGGTGCCAGAGAACTCAGAGAGTTGGATATTCCTTCAAGTTGGATCTTGAGAATCAGGGGGTTGTAGCCTCCTTCTGGTTGAATCCAGAGAATTCAGGGACTTGTAGCTTCCTTCAAGTTGGAGCATGTAAATATGGGGTCATAGCCTCCTTCTAGTTGCAGATGGAGAATTGGGAAGTTGGTGCTTCCAATTAATGTATTCTTTGATATACAAGAAATCATTCCATGGTTTTCTCTCATTTGGGTTTCCAGGTAAATTCTGGTGTACTGTGTACTTGATGTGACGTTTCTTATGTTTATATTCTCATGATATATTTTTGATAAAGTTAAAGATTATATATTGTGATTGAAAGTGGTAAAAAGTTCTCATACTAATTCACCCCCCTCTTAGTATACCAACATAGGCTAGCGCTCATTTTGAATCAAACACAACTCACTCTTGTGTGAGATCACTACTACTTGTTATCTCTTATCTCTTTTTCTCCCTGGTCTACTTGTGCACATCTTTGGAGCATGATCTTGTGGATGTCTTCTCTTTTTTTGATGGATGAATGTTGAACTAGGTTTTCTCTTGCACAACGACTTGGATAAGTAGGTCCTCTTCTTCAAGTTTATAGCGACTTGGATAAGTAAGTCTTTTTCTTCAAGTTTAAGTGTTATTGTGTAATATCCCCTTCTCATTGACATAAGAGCTTGAGGATGTAGTAGTCTAGCTACCCCTCTAAACTATATTCCAAGACAAATAAGGCGAAGGAAAATATGGTTGTCACTAGGAGACTTAAAGTTATATTATTAAAGTGACATAGGTAAAAAGGATAAGGAAGATTAAGGATGTAAAGGAGAATTAAATCAAAACCTTAGCAAGTGGGGAAAATTAACTCAATGACAAATTAGAAAAAGGAGGTATAAAATAAAGAGGAGGGCACCTCTCTCCTCATCTTGATATCATTATTCTCTTGTACTCTTGAGCTAGATAGCTTATGTTTTGAGAGTTTTGAGTGAACAAACCTTATAAAATAGCAAGGAGGTGAAAGATTCCTCTGTTCCTGGTTCAAGCTTGGCCAAGGAGGTGAAAGATCCCTCCCTCACCATTCTAATCTAGTCACAGGTATTCAACATGAAATATTTGGAGTTTGATGTACAAATATGGAGGGTTTTTCAGCAGTAGGGCACACCATTGGAATAGAAGAAGCTCGATTTTCTTGGAGGAGACTTGATCTACACTTATATATATTATTGGAGATCTATTGCTAGGGGCATAACACACTTTTGTAGCTTATACTATAAGGGTTTTCTTCTTGGATGTTTTTTATTAGCTTGGATTGAATTTCTGAAGGAGGGTGCAACTCCCATTGAGGAGACTCATAGATCTGAAGGAGGGATTGGGAGTTTTCACTCAAACTTGGATCCATTCTGCTCTCCAGCCCCTGATCTACATTTTGAGAGTATTTTGGTGTTGTTTGGAGGTCATTTACTAGGGGGGCGAAATATTGAGCATATCCAGCTAGCCAGGGCCATACCAATTCCAGATCCAGCCAACCAGGGTTGTACCAGCAGAGATCTGAAGGATTCTAGTCATGAAGAGAAAGAAATTAATCTTGTAACAAGCTATATTCAATGGGTGAAGGCCAAGAGCCTCTATATCTTCTTTATTGTAACAAATCTATAGATCCATGTATGAGGATCTCTTCTAATATTAAATAAAGGTCAGAGATGAAGCTTATTGTCTTGGCTGTGTCTTTCTTTCCTTGCATAGTGTTCAAATCTTATTATTATGGCTTCAATGCAATAAAATCCAAGAAAAACTCTTCAACACATCTTTCTATAATCACAACCTACACAAATAAAACAACAACAACCAACAACAAACCCTAGTTCCTGGTCGGAATTGCTAAGGAACATTACATTGGTATCAGAGAAAATTTCCTTCGCCAGCTTGTGAAAAATAACAGATGACTAGAAGAAGAGGTCGTGGGGGTCAGCCAATAATAGGTAATCCAGAAGAGGAAGAACATGAAGTCAGTATGGGAGATACACATGAAACAAAGAATGCTACCTATGAAGAGACTAAACTTTTGGCAGATAAAGTAGCCCAAACAATGAAGGATGTACTTCAAAGCAACCAAGAAACTATGCAACACACTCTTGCAGGAATACAAAACCACCTATCTTTGCGACAGGACAAGCTCAAATTATCTCTTACTAATTTTCAAAAGGGGAAAGATAGAATGATAGCCTTGTTGGAGGAAAAAAGTAAACATCAGGGTATTATTTCTTGGTTTCTAATGGAGCAGAGGCATGGAAAAGATCCACCTCTGTTTGGTGGAAATCATGAAGCTAGTGGATCTCGTGGAGGCAATGGGATTCATGAGGAATCCATACATAGAGGTCAGATGGAGGAGCATCGATCCAATGAAGGAGGGTCGATTCCTTCTTAGACAATCAGCAGGACCACCCCTAGGCCATACATGACTACCTTCCTAGATACACAAAGGAGGGATGCTAATGACTTGGATTCATAAAGTCTTGGTGATGAGTGGGAAACTGCAGAAAGGGAATACAAGGCCATGAGCACAAGATTCATGAGACAAGTTTCTATGGGAGAGTATTTCTACTTGAATATGAAAAGGAGATCCAAGGAGCGCTACATAGGTGTTAATGAGCTTGGAAGAAGGGCTGGGAGAATGGAACTACCCACTTTTGATGGATCAGATCACATCTAGGTTACAACATGGGTGCAAAAGATGGATGCTTACCTCCAATTGAATCCTATGGAGGAAAGGGAAGCTATCAAATTTGCAACCATATATTTGATGGGGAGAGAACATGGATGGTGGTTCCATGGATAACCACCTTGGGCCATGGGCACATCACTTCTTATCAAGAATTCACACAAAGGCCCATTGACAGATTTGACAAAGGAGACCCAGATCGTCATTTCAGGGAGCTTACACAACTTTAGAAAACAAGTTCAGCTGAGGCCTTTATTACAGAGTTTCAAAGAGTATCAGTGATGGTTCCGGATGTGGAAGAATCTAGATTACTTATGTTGTTTATAGATGGATTGACAAAACCAGTGAGAGGGTGGGTTAAGGCTTTCAAGCCTATAACCTTACAGGATGCCATTGAACGCACTAGGGATTTGGTTGGAGAAGACAATAAAAACATATTTACATGTAAGCCACCTATTATTCCAAGAGGTCATGACATTACACCAATGGACAGAGGCAAGGGGAGGTTAGATGAAGCTACAAGAAGAGATACAAGAAGTAAGGAGTTGTGTTACACTTGAAGGGACCCTTGATAGCCAGGACATATATTTTTAGGCAAAGGAAAAATCCACTACATTGAGGTGATGTATGACAGTAATGAGGAGACAGATGATGAAGATGATGGAGCTACCCATACTATGCAGGAAAACATCAAGGAGGAAGAAGAAACCTTGCAAGAACAAGTTCACGAGGAACCTTTACCCCTAGATATAGGAATTAAGAGGGTCACTATTGCTTCTATGAGTGGGGTGTCGAAATTTAACACCTTCAGAATAAAAGGAGTTGTTCAAGGACAAAGGGAAACACTATTGATGGATGGAGGAGCTTCCCATAACTTTATTGATATAGCCATGGTGGAAAGGAGACATCTACCCACAATAGAGTTTGAAGGTTTCTTGGTTGAGGTAGTAGGGGGTTGTACCATAGCTTGTGATAGGTACGTTCCACAGATGAGCTTGACTTTAGCCCAATACACCTTAACACATGATTTTTATGTGGTTGACATTCCTGACACCAATATCATCCTAGGTGTGCATTGGATAAGCACTTTGGGGCCAATCATGACCAACTAGAAAACAATGGATATGTCCTTCAACATAGAGGAAGGACATAGAGTCACACTTAAGGGGATGATAGGGGATTCACCAAGGGTGGTGGCAACCAAGAATATGCATGTCATATTTAGGCAAGAGGAGATATCTTATGCAGCTGAATGATTTATTATGGATACTAAGAACAAGACAAACAAGACATACCCCCCAGATATACAAAAAATCCTTCACAAGCACAAAAGATTCTTTGAGTTTATTCCTTCAGGGAAATCACCAGATAGAGGTTTGAGCATATTATAATATTAGAAGAAGGGGCCAAACCGGTCATCACTACACCCTACAGGCACCCAAAGAAGCATAAAGATGAGATAGAGAGTGCTATCAAGGAATTGTTAGCTATGGAACATATCAGGCCGAGTTCAGGTCCCTTTGCATCCTCGATTGTGTTGGTAGAAAACAAGGATGGAATCATGTGCATGTGCATAGATTACTGAGCATTGAACAAAAAAACTAGTAAGAACATGTACCCTATTCCTCGGATTGATGAACTATTGGGTGATATTCATGGTGCAGTTTACTTCACTAAGATAGATCTACGCTCAGGATATCATTAGATCAGGATGAGAGAGAAAGATGTACATAAAATTTCTTTCATATGTCACTTCGGCTACTATGAGTTTCTTGTGATGCCTTTCAGACTCACCAATTCTCCTGCCACCTTTCAGTCATGTATGAACCATGTGTTCAATAAACATCTAAGGAAAAAAATGTTTATCTTCTTTAATGACTTACTGATCTATAGAAAGACGTGGGAGGACCATTTAAGGGACGTGGATGAAATTATGGGTATCATAGAGGAACAATCCTTATATTCTAAAGAATCTAAATGTGATATTGGTATGATCGAGGTTCTGTACTTAGGACATGTTATCCCCACTTTTAGGGATAACTAGGAGATCACGTCTCGAGGCCCACAGGTCCTAGACATGGAGTACCGAGAGCCGGATCGACTTTAGCATGGCCCTAGAAGGCCCATCTTTTCTCCCTTTCAGTGCCTCTACTTTGTTAGCAACAACAACATCCATCACCATCGGCTTAGTCTTGTGTCAGAGATGGTTCTTGCTCCATGAGGTAATGAGTCTGGGTATCATGGTATGTGTCACTATGATCTTAAAAACCTTTGAATATGTGTATTTAATTCCTTTTGTGTCTAACAAATGCTTGGATCTTACACTAGCCCACTTGACCATGTATGGGGGGATTGACAGGATGCCCTAGTAAGCCCATATCTGTAGGTTCTAGTTTACCACTGGGGGGGTTTCTGAAAAGCCATCGTCCTCTCCCTTCATAGCACCACTTTTTCATCTTGCTTCCCGCTCACCTATCCAATTAAACTTGTCCGGGCACTAGGTTGACCTATCATTTGAGGATTGCACCTTACCTAGTGGGAAGAAGGGGCTAAAGGCCTAGAAGGTAAAATCAAGCTGGAAAAAGACAAAAGCCTTAGAAGAAAACTTCGAGATGCTTCTCCCATGGATCCTCGAGAAAGAAATACAAGTCTTCTCAGCAAGAAATAAGAGGGACCCATAAACTAATAAAACAAGACCTAGTCAGAGGATAGGGGGTCTCATCATGAGCCATCCTATTAGGTCCATGGGTACCTAACAGTATGACATTACCACCAGCTGGTTACCACGCCAAGGTAGTGACCCTTGGTTGCATGGCCAAGGGAAAGGGGGTCTCATCATGATCCAGCCTTCTCATTTCTGTGAAAGTACTCGTGGGTAACAATGTCACCACTAGTCACCACGCGAGGGTAGTGTCCCCTGATTAGCCTCTTGAAGAAAAAGAAATAAAGAATAAAAGAATTAAGAATAAAGAATAAAAGGATGAATGGGCTTGGAAAAAAATGCATCCAAGACAGGTGCAACTCGCCTTCTACAAAGGCACCCACAGGTAAATCTTTGCACCCTCTACTCTCATTGCACCCACTTTCCTGGACATCCCTTATCCACATCACCCACTTGCATGGCTCAGATGAGGTCTCTTCCGGAAACTTTCCTCTTCTAGTGGACACTAGCCCAACATGACGCCCTATCAATTTCCCCAAACTTGTATTGTAGGCTTGTATAATGTCTTTGAGATTTTAACTAGGATACTAGGGGTTTTATGCACATGTTTAATAATATTGATGATGAGATGTGATTGACATTGCTATGATCCCTATGACTTATGAGCCCATGGAGGGCATAACTGTTCATGTGCAGGATCATGCCCGGTGGATAGGTACCATGTTGGACTGGTACACATGGGGAGATGATCAGTTTGGGCCTCCATGGGGCTGAAGATCCCACCAAATGGATGTTGAGACCCCAGCAGGGGGGAGAGACCAGACAAAAGGGGTTGCACAAGAGAGAAGGATGACGTCTTGTAGAGGCACCTCGACAGAGCTTGACCTAGGGGGATTGTGCCCTTTTCAATGGAACGTTGGCCTTGGAAGGCCTAGGATGTCACCCTTCATGACCATGACATCACCTAGCAGCATGGATGCTTTGGGAGACAACTGGGGCAGTTTTGGCACGTGTGGCAGGTTGGAGAAGCCTAAGGAGGGCTAACGTTTTTCTCCAGGATGCTGCATTTTCCCTAGAAGGGGATAATGTCACCCTAAAAGGGGCATGACATCTCTCTTTAGCTTGATTAGGGTTTAAGTTTTAGCATTTAATGTAAAACAATATGATTTTTAATATTTTGGCCTTGTCGGCATTTTTATCACCTAAAAGTGAAATTAGGTCATGGTATAGTATAAATTGAGGGTTTTTACTCTCATTTTTTCATCATCTCTCATTCACTCATTAGTGAGGTATGAAATTTGCACTACACTTGGTGTTCTTGGCTGAAATTGTGAGGCACACTTGTTGAAGGAAGTCTTTTATTGGCATTTTTGGCATTTATCTTGGTGGAAAGTGTTACAACTAGGGTTTGCTACTTGATTTCTTGGTTAAATGTAAGTAATTTTTTGCAAAACGTCTTAATTGAATGGTTGTAGTATTATTTCTCTTGCATTTATGGTTATAATTTGTTGATTTAAACCTTAGGGGCAAGCACACATAGAAGGTCCTTGTCTCATGCCACTATCAAGATTTTTAGCCATTTTGTTTGTTGAAGTGAGATAAAGCCTTGCCTTAGAAACACTCTTCTCTTTCTAGCCCTTGTTAAAGAGGATTGAGCCTTGCCTTAGCAACACCCAAGTCTCTCTTCTCCTATGCTAGCCATTTTACTTTTCTAAAGCTAAGAAGGAGAAAATGCATCAAGGCCTAGTTCCCCTACACCTTGATGAGTTGATTTTCCCTAGGGTTTGCTTGGTAAAGCCTTGCCTTAGCAACACGTTGCCTGCAAAACCTTTTGTCTAAGTTTTATGCCACTTTCTGAGCTAGCCATTTTTTCCATTGAGCCAAGGAAGGAGGAGAGAGCACTGAGGCCTAGTCCCCCTACACCAAAGTGAGCCTCTCTCCCCTAGGGTTTTGTCCTTGAGGCCTTGCCATAACAACACTTCAAGGCTTGACCCTCCCGTCCTTAGTCTTACTATCATATTTCATCCTTCAGCTTCTGCGTCCTCCTTTTGACTCCATTAAACCTAGGAACGCATCGATCTAAGGCCTAGCATGTGAGTACTTGTGATAAAAAACAACTCTTAATACTTTGAACAAAACCCTAACTATTCTAACCCTACTAACTCATTTGTTGTCGTCATCCTTTGTAATTATCATCATTGTGCATCTTTCATTTTACCTATGAGTAATTGAATTGTTGTTAAAAAGCATTACCTGAATAAAGTGTTAATTGTTACATTGAATGCCATACTCTTTCAACATTTATTGAAGAAGTGATATTGTACATCATTGTTATTATATAAACATTGACTTTGCCAATATTTATTTCTCAAATTGCTTATGTATATCAGATAGTCATTGATTATACGAAGTACTAACCAAGTGAGTAAGATTGCATATATATTTCTTGTTTCTTTGTCTCGGGCAGGTGCATCTCCTTTTGGTTATACTTTCTCTTTATTGGTTGTTTAGCCGGACTATCTGCATGGTGGTGACTTGTGAGGGGGAATTTATCTTTTAGCCTTCAATCCTTTGCCTTCTCAAAACCCTAGGTCACCGGGGATGTCTCCCCTGGGCCTTACCTCCCTAAACAGAAATAACCTTCCTATCAAGGCGACATTGCGTGGGATTGGTTCAGTTACGCTAGTTTGTCTCTTTACATCTGCCTTTTGTCCTAACTACAAACTGTGCGATAACATTTTGGCATCATTTCCGGGGAACACTAAGTCAAACCTTCCTCAAGACGACAATTTTTCGGTAAGCCTTGCCTCTAGAGTCTATCCTACAAGCTTACTTGGCAACTCCACTTTGGGTGTTTTCCCTTATATTTTGATAGTTTCAAGAAAATTATCTGGCAACGATGACGAAGCCAACTATGAATTCACAATGGGCTCTCGGAAACTACAAGCCTTTAGACATGAGTAAAATCCTGGGATACCCTATACAAATGCCTCCCTGGTATGAAAAATGGCTCCCTAGATTCACTGGCATGGATGGAGAAAGACTCGACCATCACATGAGAAAATTTTGGGCTTTCTTTCAGCACCACCCTATCAATGATGATGCGAAAGACTTGGTAATGAAACTCTTCTCTTCCATTCTGCATGGAAATTCTAGAAGATGGTATGATAATCTTCCAGCAGCTAGCATCACTTCTATGGACCAATTAGAAGAAATCTTTCTCATGATTTGGGGCATGAAATTAAAAGGCATCCAATTGTTTCTTAAAGGGTTCAAATACATAAGACAAATTGAGAACGAGACTCTAAGGGATTTCTAGGTTAGGTTTCAGATGTTGCTATACCAGATTCCCAAAAGCCATTATCCTGAAGAAAAGTACCTTGTGTACCTCTATACCAATGCACTCTTAGGGAATTTGAGCTTCCTCCTAAATAAAAAGGTTCCAAAAACACTCACTGAAGATCACAACATGGCCATAAGAATCGAGGTAAATCTCTCTTTGTCCAAAGGTAAACACTTTTCCTCTTTATGGACTAAAATCAATGATGATACCTTGAACACTCCTAGTTTGAAAAAACTAGTTTCCCTTGAAACCTTTACTACCAATTCACACGAAAGAAGGGAACTAGTTCTTAACCAATAGAATGGAGGTACAGTTGTAGATTTGGAACCTAAGCAACATGATGAGATATCAACCTGCGCTTCCCCCTTTGATGAAGTTGAAACACTTCGTCCTACACAAAAAAAAGACGATGAGGTTAGTTGCTTTCCTTTTCAGGATTTCAATGACACCTTGTTCCATGATTCAGAAAATGAAGGAGGAATGAAAACCTTGAACGAAGTAAATTTTCCTTCCTGTACAATTGAAGACAAAGGGGAAGTCCATGAGGATGAAACAATAATGCATGTTGAGGACACCCAACTCCTCAAAGGTCCTGCACAAGAAGAAACAGTAAATTACCCTCCCCAAAATTTTAGTGATGCTCTACTTTATGATGAGGGAAATAAGGAAGAGATAAATGAGTTTTTGAATGTTTCAAGTCTGACATGTTATGATACAGATAGTGACATAGTTGATGACATTGATGAGTTCATACATATTGGAAGACCTAGGTGGTATATAGTTGGTTATGATGTGGATCCCATCTATGACATTGAGAGTCATTTCAAAGTGTTGCCCTTACAATTATCACGACATATTACCTTTGATTGTGGCAACAAGGAGATGATATATTTACCGATGCTCCCCAAGCACCCAAGGTTGAACTAGTGCCATGTTTTCCTGATGATTTTCGGTCCTACCTTGAGGGATTTGATGAGTACTCCTCCGAGCACTTAGATTTATCCTATGAAGATGACTATCTACCACTGTTGTGATCAACTCTTGCTAGGAGTAAGAGCGTTGTTTGCCTAAAGAAGGATTCTCATGACCTTTTTTCCAACCACCTCTTATTACCTTACCTTGTTGTATCATTAAAGGTGTATTTGGGAGGTATATCTTTTATATTGAGTCTCCTCTGAAGAAAACCCTAGAATCCAAGGGTTGGTTGAAAACTACAAGTTCAAGACTATCATTTCAGTGTTTCAACTTTCCCTTAAAAGTTTTCCAGTCATCTGCCAGATCCTTGCTAGTCCCTTCAGAGTGTGAGGACGTCCTAGCTAACTAGTTTGTAGACCTGTTGAGTCAGTATTCTGAACCTTGGACTTTTCATGACCCCTTCCTGAAGTGGATTGAGCACTTTCATCAGAGATTGACGTGGCATGAATTTATCCCTCCCACCCGCCTCCATGAGTTAGACTTTGTGACTTTTGATGATATGATATATATTCTAACCCATGTCATTTTTGTGCTTGACTTATCACTATTTTGGTTTATGATGAAGCACAAAGGCAGATATCGTGGGACGTTGCTGGATTGGCTTCACTGGTTGTTTGACTACACCCAACATCCATCCAATAGGTAAGTACATGTAAGTAGTTTGCTTTACATTCACATTGGTTTATTTCAGTCCTATACACATATATGTTGGGGTGGTATCACCGCCCCAATTGGTTACTAATAATTGCTATCGAGATTAAGAAGGTAAACAGGTTATGCTAGAGATGCTGATGTTCTAATGCACTCTATAGTTAGAACATGTCCCCGAGTTGGAGCCAGATGTTATTCCCCACTTTTAGGGATAATTAGGATATCATGTCTCGAGACCCACAGGTCCTAGACATGGAGTATTGAGAGCTGGATCGACTTTAGCATGGCTCTGGAGGGCCCATATTTTATCCCTTTCGGCACCTATACTTCTTCAGCAACAACAACATCACTCCCCATCGGCTTGGTCTTTGTTCAGAGATGGTTCTTAGTCCATGAGGTAATGAGTCTGGGTATCATGGTATGTGTCACTCTGATCTTCAAAACCTTTGAATATGTGCATTGTGTCTAACAAATACTTGGATATTACACTTGCCTGCTTGACCATGTCTGGGGGGATTGACAGGATGCTCTAGTAAGCCTGTGTCTGTAGGATCTAGTTTTCCACTGGGGGGATTTCTGAAAAGCCATCATCTGCTCCCTTCATAGCACCACTTTTCCATATTTCTTTCCACTCACCTATCCCATTACACTTGTCTGGGCACTCGGTTGACCTATCATTTGAGGATTGCACCTTACCTAGTGGGAAGAAGGGGCTAAATGCCCAGAAGGTAAAAGCAAGATGGCGAAAGATAAAATCCTTAGATTAAAACCTCAAGATGCTTCGCCCAGGGATCCCCAAGAAAGCAATAAAAGGCTTCTCAGCAAGAAACAAGAGGGACCCATAAAATAACAAAACAAGACCTAGTCGGAGGATAGGGGGTCTCATCACGAGCCAACCTATTAGGTCCATGGGTACCTAGCAGTATGACATTACCACCAGCTGGTTACCACACCAGGGTAGTGACCCTTGGTTGCATGGCCAAGGGAAAGGGGCTCTCATCACGAGCCAACCTTCTCATTTCTGTGAAAGTACTTGTGGGTAACACTGTCACCACTGGTCACCACGCCCGGGCAGTGTCCCTGAATAGCCTCTATAAGAAAAATAAATAAAGAATAAAAGAATGAAGAATAAAGAATAAAAGGATGAATGAGCTTGGAAAAAATTGCATCCAGGATAGGTGCAACTCGCCTTCTACAAAGGCATGCACAGGTAAGGCTTTTCAACCTCTGCTCTCATTACACCCACTTGCTTGGACATCCCTTATCCACATCACCCACTTTCATGGCTCAGATGAGGTCTCTTCCAAAAAATTTCCTCTTCCAGTGGACACTAGCCCAATAGGATGCCATGTCACTTTCCCCAAACTTGTATTGCAATATTGTATAATGTCTTTGAGATTTTAACTGGGATAATAGGGGTTTTATGCACATGTTTAATAATATTGATGATGAGATGTGATTGACATTGCTACGATCCTATGACTTATGAGCCCATGGAGGGCGTAACTGTTGATGTGCAGGATCATGCCCAACAGAAAGGTACCATGTTGGACTGGTACACATGGGGAGATGATCAGTTCGGGCCTCCATGGGGCTGAAGAGACCACTAGGTGGATGCTGAGACCCTAGTAGGGGGGAGAGACTAGACATAGGAGTTTGCATAGGAGAGAAGGAGGACGTCTTGCAGAGGCACCCCAACAGAGCTTGATATAGGGTGATTGTGCTCATTTCAGTGGAATGTTGGCCTTGGAAGGCCTAGGACCTCACCCTTCATGACCATAACGTCACCTAGCAGCATGGATGCTTTGGGAGACAACTGGGGCAGTTTTGGCATGTGTGGCAGGTTGGAGAAGCCCAAGGAGGGCTAACATTTTGCTCCAGGATGTTGCATTTTCCCTAGAAGGGGCTAACGCCACCCTAAAATGGGCATGTCGTCTCTCTTTAGCTTGATTAGGGTTTAATTTTTAGCATTTAATGTAAAACAATACGATTTTTAGTATTTTGGCCTTGTCGGACTTTTTACGATATAAAAGTGAAATTAGGTCATGGTACAGTATAAAGTGAGGGGTTTTACTCTCATTTTTCATCATCTCTCACTCACTCATTAGTGAGGTCTGAAATTTGCACTACACTTGGTGTTCCTGGTTGAAATTGTGAGGCGCACTTGTTGAAGGAAGTCTTTTATTGGCATTTTTGGAATTTATTGTTGAAATAATGTAACTGGAAAGAGTATTCTTATTATTATTTGATATATTATTCATCAGATCAATCCCCATTGTGGATTGATCATGTCGSCTATTGTAAAAGGACCAAATCCCCTTTTGTGGATTGGTSATAATGTAATTGTAATARGCAGAAAGAAAAGTCGGCCCCAAAATATATTAAAGAGGCCCCGAAATATAATAAAGGTGGTTATAACCACCCAGTTTKAGAAKTCGGCCCTGCCAGTGAAGAGACACTTCACACGTGCCAGATTTGTATAAATAAGGAGGCTATCKCCTCACTTAGATACACACCTCACTTGCTCATTGAGAGACAAGTTTCAGAATTGCAGTTGGAGAAGAAAGAGAGAGAGTGGCACATCTTTGGGAGATGATCTTCTGTATTAGCTTAAGCTATCTCTTGGCATTGTATTGGCTATCTATAATAAGGAAGTTTTGCTAGGTTTTCTTCGCCTAGAGGGTTTCCCAGGATAAATGTTGTGTCTCTTGTGATTGTGTGTTTCTCAGTGATCTATATTATGCTATTGTTATCTATTGAAATGCAAAGAACTATAATAATGGCTTAAACATTCACATGGTATCAGAGCCAAGCTGAAGGAAGCATCTTTCACAAGAGTGAAAAATGTCATTGTTGTCGTACATGCAAATTAGGGCTTTTTGATGGTGAAGCTTTTTATCCCTAAAACCACCTAGAAAAGTGTGCCCTCCGCCAAGGATCATTTTGGGACCTTCAACGCACCTTTTCAGTGGCTAGATCTCCCAGAAAGTGAAGCCCTAGTTTTCACAAAGTACTAGAAAACCAGAAAACCAGAGTACCAAAAGTACCAGAAGTAACAGAGTACCAGAAGTACCAGAAAACCAAAAGCACCAGTCCCGAAATCCGCAGATCAAGTTTGAGGGGGTAAAATTTGGATTTTTAGAAATCTGACTGCACCAACTTACTCGCCTCAGCTCAGCGCATCTATCTAATGGATCAGAATTTCAAAATTCAAAGTTTGAAAAATTAGGGTTTCCTCATAAAACCCTAAGTTGCAGTTGCAGCCGTAGTACCAGTTGCAAATCACCCTTTAAGTTTTTAAGAGTTGGTAATGATTACCACTGCTACCAGATGGTGCCACTATCTGCAAATATTATAAGAGGTATGTACTCACATATGCTTAAATGGATAAACCTTAAAGAGTATTTGCAGGAGAAGGGATCTCTTGCCATAGATCCAGAAGGATCTCAAGATCCAACACATTCAGAGGAATGATGCAACCTAGGTGTGATTATTCCGATATGCATCTATTTGTTATGACATTGTTTTGATCAGTGTTGCATATTGAAGATATGATCAAAATATTAGATGGATTAAAGTAGAGATCATAGAGTTTATTCTCTAACCTAACCTTTTGTTAAGAGAGTATATTGTCCTAGTACAAAAGACAAGTTGAAGAAAACACTTGTCATCTTGAGTGAAGGAGACTTGGAAGGAAAGTAGCAGCACTCCAAGTTCCAGGAGAAACCTTGTGTGTTAGGTCCAGGTTTTTGTGGAGGAATTATTGATCACAACACTATGAGAGTGTTGACCTCATTTCGTATTGTATTCCTTACCTTAATCTTTGATTCAGACAAGTTACAAGTAATATCTCTAAAGGAGCTACTATGATGATTGTTCATGCTATTACTTTATATTATCAAAAGGATATTACTCTTGCCTGTTGTTTTGTTGACCTTGCTCCAGGTCACACGTAATAACCCTGAGGAAGCTATAGTGAAGGTTGCAGAAGGAAATGTGCTAAAGGAGAGACCATAAATGAAGCAATCATCATTCGAAAAGAAGAAGGTGGCTTGCATAAGATAAAAGGTCACTCAGAAGCTACCATGACCCACGCCATTGAGAATCCATGTGAAATTTGGCATAGAAGATTATCTCACATCAACTACAAGGCGCCACCATACATATGCAAAACGGTCACAGGTTTACCAGAACTCAAGGTTGACCATGAAGGTGTATGCAATGGATGTGCACAAGGGAAGAACATTAAGAACCCTTTTCCTAAGAGAGACAACAAAGCAGAAGGAGTTCTAGAACTCATCCATTCAGATGTGTGTGGCCCAATGCCATCGTCCTCCATTCAGGTTGTATTTTTTAAAATCTAAAGATGAAGTGCTCAACAAGTTCAAGGAATTGAAAGCCTTGATAGAGAACCTTTTTGAAAGAAAGATCAAGATACTCAGGTCAAATAATGGAGGAGAATACACCTCAAAAGAGTTCGTGAACTTTTGCAAAGATGTTGGGATCAAGAGGGAACTCACTACTCCCTATAATCCTCAACAAAATGGTGTGGCTGAAAGAAAGAACAGAATGATAATGAAAGGCGTGAAGACCATGATCCATGATCAAGATATTCCTATTTGATTATGGGAAGAAGCATCAATGATAGCCATATATGTGCAAAAATGATTATCCCATAGTGCACTTGGGTTCAAGACCCCAGAAGAGATGTTCACCGGAAAGAAGCCAGAGGTAAGCCATCTCAAAATATTTGGCTGCCCAGTATTTATACATATACCGAAAGAGAAAAGAAACAAGATGGAACCTTTAGGAAAGAAGGGAATATTTGTGGGATACTGTGAGGTCTCCAAGGCCTTCAAAATCTATATACCAGGTCACCATCACATTGAGATCAACATGGATGTGACCTTTGATGAAGATACAATGCTCAAGAAATCAAGAAAATGTCAGCTTGAAGAGGTATATGAAGAGGAACCCGTAATCCCCAGAGTTGCAAAATTAGTGAGGGAGGTTCCTAGAGCTGCTGAGCCAGTGAGGGAAGTCATAACTTCCCCTGATGAGGAAATTTTAGAAGATCATGACGTATCAGAGTTTCAAGAACCTCCTCAGATGACGATCCTCCATAAAAGAAATCAATCTTGGGCTAGAGAGCTCATTCAAGATGGAGAGAAGTATGGTTTTCCTGAAGGAACTATGAGACAGGTGAAAATACCAAATCCATTCTCCAGTTATATGGCTTTGATGTGTGATCTTCTACACAAGGAGCCTACCTGCTTTGAAGAAGCCATTCAGAGGAAAGAATGGGCAGATGCCATGACAGAGGAATACCAATCTATAATAAAGAACGAAGTATGGGAAATAGTTCCCAGACCGAAGAGTAAAGATGTGGTGTCCTCCAAATGGCTCTTAAAAATAAAACATGTTGCTAATGGAAGTATTGAGAAGTATAAAGCAAGATTTGTAGCTCATGGATTTTCTCAAAAAGAAGGCATTGACTATGAAGAGACATTCGCTCTTGTATCCAGATACACTTCGATCATAACCATCATATCCCTTGCAGCTAAGATGAAGTGGAAGTTGCACCAGATGGACATAAAGACAGCTTTCCTAAATGGTATCATCGAAGAGGAAGTGTATATAGAGCAACCTCAAGGATTTGAAGTTGAAGACATGAAGTCTCATGTCTGCAGGTTGAAGAAAGCATTGTACGGATTGAAGCAAGCTCCTAGAGCTTGGTATGGCCTAATAGACAACTTTCTGACAAGATTGGGCTTTACCAAGAGTAAAGCAGATTCTAACCTCTACTTCAAGGTTATGAACGATGATCTAGTAATATTACTGCTATATGTGGATACTTATTCTTAACCGAAGAAGAAAATCTCATCATTGAATGTAAGAAGAGACTTGCCTCAGAATGTGAAATGAAAGACCTTGGCCTAATGCATTATTTCTTAGGTCTTGAGGTATGGTAGAGTCCAGAGAGGATCTTCCTTAATCAAGGGAAGTATGCAGTTGAAATCCTGAAGAGATTTGACATGTTGGAATGCAAGTCCATGAATACACCCATGGAAGCGAAGCTGAAGCTGTTGGTCGACACTTCGTCAGAATTGATTGATGCCACGCTGTACAAAAATATTATTGGATCGTTGATGTACTTGACGAACACCAGACTAGACATTTGTTTTTCCTTGAACAGCTTGAGTTAGTTTCTAGTAGAACCCAAACATGTTCACCTAGTGGATGCAAAACATGTGATGAGGTACCTTAAGGGTACAATAGATTGTGGTCTCAGCTATGATGGAGATCATGATTTCACATTGAGTGGATATACTGATACAGATTGGGCAGGAAGTGTTTCTGACAGGAAAAGCACTTCAGGATGTTGTTTCAGTTTGCGATTAGCCATGATCTCGTGGCAGAGTAGGAAGCAATCCAACATTGCTCTCAGCACAGTGGAAGCATAATACATTGCTGCATGTTCTACCAGTTGCGAAGATCTTGGCTTCGAAAGTTGTTGACCGGTCTATTTGACCTAGAGATGGAAGCAACCATGATCCTATGTGACAACCAGAGCTGCATAAAGATGACAGAGAATCATGTGTTCTATGACAGGTCGAAGCACACAGAGATCCGATATCATTACATCCATGACATGGTGCAGAGAGGAGCCTTAAAGCTCCAGTACATTAGCATGGATGAACATCTTGCCGATGTGTTGACCAAGCCTCTATCTCGTGTAAAGTTTGAGCACTTTCGAGATAAGTTTGGTATAGTCCAAAAGGACCTTCCTCGAAAGGGGGAGTAGTTGTTGTGATGAGACATCTCTTGCTTCCAGCTTTAGTGCTGTGACATAAAGCAAGAAGATGTGATGAGACTAGTACTATGCTTCTAGCTTAACAACTGTGACGTAAAGCCAGTCTAGTATCTTGCTTCCAACCTGATGGTTGTGACGTAAAGCAAGATGATGAGATGAGACTAGAAATGAGCTTCTGGCTTGATAGCTGTGACGTAAAGCCAGTCTAGTATCCTTCTTCCAGCTTGATTGTTGTGACGTAAAGTAGGATGAGTATCTTGCTTCCATCTTTATTGTTGTGACGTAAAGCAAGATGATGTGATGAGACTAGAACTGTTCTTCCAGCTTGACAACTGCGACGTAAAGACAGTCTAGTATCCTGCTTCCAGCTTGATTGTTGTGACGTAAAGCAAGACGAGTATCTTGCTTCCAACCTTATTGATGTGACGTAAAGAAAGAAGATGTGATGTGACTAGTACTGTGCTTCCAACTTGAGAAGTTGTGACGTAAATCCAATCTAGTATCTTGCTTCCAACCTGATGGTTGTGACGTAAAGAGAGACGATGAGATGAGACTAGTACTGTGCTTCCAGCTTGAGAAGCTGTGACGTAAAGCTAGTCTAGTATCTTGCTTCCAGCTTGAGTGTTGTGACATAAAGAAAGACGTTGAGATGAGACTAGTATTGTGCTTCCAGCTTGAGAAGCTGTGACGTAAAGCCAGTCTAGTATCTTGCTTCCAACTTGATTGTTGTAACGTAAAGCAAGACGAGTACTAAGCTTCCAACTTGACAACTGTGACGTAAAGCCAGTCCTGTATTATGATGAGCCAACTTCGTGTTGTGATGATGATGATGTATTAGTTTTATACTAATACATATTGATGCAGAGGATGATTGCATTCCTTTGAGAATGACGATGTTGCCAATGAAGAAAACTTCCTATGATTTATAGATACACCAGTCAGTGTTCCAAGATGATATTGATGATGCTTTCCTCTCACCCACTTGATGTTGTTGATGATGTTGTCCTCTCTCTCTCTCGCCTGATGTTGTTAAAGAATACCCTTCTTGTTAAGGGGGAGTGTTGAAATAATGTAACTGCAAAGAGTATTCGTATTCTTATTTGATATATTATTCATCGGATCAATCCCCATTGTGGATTGATCATGTCGACTATTGTAAAAGGACCAAATCCCCTTTTGCAGATTGGTCATAATGTAATTGTAATAGGCAGAAAGAAAAGTCAGCCCCAAAATATATTAAAGAGGCCTCAATATATAATAAAGGTGGTTATAACCACCCAGTTTGAGAAGTCGGCCCTGCCAGTGAAGAGACACTTCACACGTGCCAGATTTGTATAAATAAGGAGGCTAGCGCCTCACTTAGATACACACCTCACTTTCTCATTGAGAGACAAGTTTCAGAATTGCAGTTGGAGAAGAAAGAGAGAGAGTGGTGCATCTTTGGGAGAGGATCTTCTGTATTAGCTTAAGCTATCTCTTGGCATTGTATTGGCTATCTATAATAAGGAAGTTTTGCTGGGTTTTCTTCCCCTAGAGGGTTTCCCAGGATAAATGTTGTGTCTCTTGTGATTGTGTATTTCTCATTGATCTTGTATTATTCTATTGTTATCTATTGAAATGCAAAGAACTATAATAATGGCTTAAACATTAACATTTATCTTAGTGGAAGGTGTTACAACTAGGGTATGCTACTTGATTTCTTGGTTAAATGTAAGTAATTTTCTGCAAAACTTCTTAATTGAATGTTTGTAGTATTATTTCTCTTGCATTTATGGTTATAATTTGTTGATTTAAACCCTAGGGGGAAAGCACACATAGAAGGTCATTGTCTCATGTTCCTATCAAGATTTTTAGCCATTTTGTTTGCTGAAGTGAGATAGGACCTTGCCTTAGCAACACTCTTCTCTTTCTATCCCTTGTTGAAGAGGATTGAGCCTTGCCTTAGCAACACTCAAGTCTCTCTTCTCCTATGCTATCCATTTTACTTTTCTGAAGCTAAGAAGGGGAAAAGGCATCAAGGCCTAGTTCCCCTACACCTTGATGAACCGATTTTCCCTAGGGTTTTCTTGGTAAATCCTTGCCTTAGAAACACGTTGCCTACAAAACCTCTTGTCTTAGTTTTATGCCACTTTTTGAGCTAGCCTTTTTTTCCATTGAGCTAAGGAAGGAGGAAAGAGCACTGAGGCCTAGTCCCCCTACACCAAAGTGATCCTCTCTTCCCTAGGGTTTTGTCCTTGAGGCCTTACCATAGAAACACTTCAAGGCTTGACCCTCCCGTCCTTAGTATTACTATCATATTTCATCCTTCAGCTTCTGCGTCCTTCTTTTGACTCCATTAACCCTAGGAACACACTGATCTAAGGCCTAGCATGTGCATACTTGTGATAAAAAAAAAATCTCAATACTTTGAAAAAAACCCTAACTATTCTAACCCTAGCCTAGACTAACCTTACTAACTCATTTGTTGCCATCATCCTTTGCTATTATCATCATTGTGCAGCTATCGTTTTACCTATGAGCAATTGAATGGTTGTTAAAAGGCATTACCTGAATGAAGTGTTAATTGGTACATTGAATGCCATACTCTTTCAACATTTATTGAAGAAGTGATATTGTACATCATTGTTATTATATAAACATTGACTTCATCAATATTTATTTCTCAAATTGCTTATATATATCAGATAGTCATTGATTATATGAAGTAATAACCAAGCGAGTAAGCTTGCATATATATATATTTCTTGTTTCTTTGTCTCGGGTAGGTGCATCTCCTTTTGGTTATACTTTCTCTTTATTGGCTGTTTAGCTGGACTATCTGCACGAGAGTGACTTGTGAGGGGGAATTTATCTTTTAGCCTTCAATCCTTTGCCTTCTCAAAACCCCAGGTCACCGGGGACGTCTCCCCTAGGCCTTACCTCCCTAAATAGAAAGAACCTTCCTATCGAGGTGACATTGGGTGGGATTGGTTAAGTTACGTCAGTTTGTCTCTTTACATATGACTTTTGTCCTAACTACAAACTCTGCGATAACATGACATATTATAGGGGAAAAGGGAGTGCAGTTTCATCAAGGAAAAATACAAGCTATCATCAATTGGCCTTCTCCAAGGACACTCATAGAACTCAAAGGGTTCCTTGGTATTTGCAGCTACTAGAGAAAGTTTGTTAAGGGCTTATCCCAGATTTGTGCTACTCTGACAGACTTAACTAGAAAAGGGTCTTTCGCTTGGAGTGATGAAACACAAGTCACGTTTGAGAAAATGAAGAAGGTTATGAGTACTTGTCTGGTACTTTCCTTACATGATTTCTCTCAACCTTTCATATTATAATGTGATGCATCAAGAGAGGGTGTAGGGGCTATCCTTATGTAGAATAAGCATTGTATTTCCTATGACATCAGTAAGTTGAGAGGCCCCGAGTTTCTCTACACAATCTATGACAAAGAAATGTTGGCCATAATGCATGTGTTTTCCAAATTCATACAGTATTTGGTTAGAGAGAAATTTGTAGTAAGAATTGACCACAATAGCCTCAAGTACTTTTATCTCAGAAGGACTTGAACGAGAGACAACAAAAGTGGGTAAGCAAGATTCAAGCTTACAATTTTGATATTGAATATTTCAAAGGAAAGAATAATGTAGTTGTGGATGCCCTATCAATAAGACCTTCAACATACTCTATGACAAAAATATTAATAGATTGGAAATCACAGTAGTTGGTGGAATACTCAAAAAACAAGTTTGCATGTGAGTTTATGGATGGGAAACTATAGGATAATAGGTACACGGTTTCAAATGACATCATTTATCACAAAGGAAGGATCTATTTGGTACCAGAATATAAATTCAAAAGAAAGGTACTTCAAGCCTTCCATGATGCATCAATGGCATGACATCAAGGGTTCCTTAAAACATACATACAGGTAAGAGAAAGGTTCTCTTAGAAAGGACTCAAAGGAGACATCATGCGCTACATCAAGGAATGTGCTACTTGCCAACAGAATAAAGATGAACACTCTCATCCAACATGACTCTTACAACCCCTTCCAATACCTGAAAACAAATGGGAGGGTATCTCAATGGATTTTATAACAGGTCTTCCCAGAGCGCAAAGTAAGGACTGCATATTTGTAGTTGTGGATCGGTTGACCAAATTCAGTTATTTCTTTGCAATCTTTATGGACTACAACGCATCATAGGTGGATGAGTTATTCTTTAGAGAGGTCTTTAGGATGTATGGCTTACCTAAAACCATTGTTAGTGATAGGGACAACAAGTTCATGAATATCTTTTGGCAGGAATTGTTCAGATTGGTGGGAATTGATTTGACTCCTAGCACTAGCTATCATCTCAAGACTGATGGGAAAACTGAAATTGTGAAAAAATGGATAGAGGGTTACCTAAGAAATTATGTGGCAGGACAGTAGAAATCTTGGGTCAAATGGCTTTACTTGGGGGAGTATTGTTACAATACCACATACCACATGCCCATTGACATGTCCCCCTTTAAATATCTATATAGTTATGAGCCTCTTAATTTTGAGGAGATTGTATTCGGGTAGAGCAAGGCTCCTATGGAAAAGGAGTGGATCCAAGTTAATGACGACATCATCCGAGAACTCAAGGAAAATCTCCATAGAGTGCAAAACCAACAAAATTTATATGCATACAAAAAAAGGGTGGAGCTCACTTTTGAAGTGGGTGACTTGGTGTACTTAAGATTGCAACCATACATACAAGCATCTATCAAGAAGAGTGGTGATGAGAAATTACAACCACACTTCTATGGCCCATATGAGGTGCAAAGAAGAATTGGAGAGGTAGCATATGAACTGAAATTGCCCCTAAGGAGTAAAATCCATAATGTTTTCCATGTGTCTTGCTTGAAAAGAGCATTGGGACAACATGTACTAGTCAATGAGACATTTCCACCAGTTGATGAAGAAGGGAGTTTACACTTAACACCAGAAGATATCATAGAAACCATGGTGAAACAACTAAGGAGCATAGCCATTAAAGAATATATGGTTAAATGGAAAGACTTTCCCATAGAAGATGCTACTTGGGAAAGTGAGCGAATATTGCAAGAAACCGATTCTAGATTGCTTGAGGACAATCAAATTCTAGTATGAGAGACTACAAAATCCCCTTCTCATTGACACAAGATATCAAGGACGTAGTAGTCTAGCTACCCCTCTAGAATATAGTCCAAGAAAAATAAGGGGAAGGAAAATATGGTTGTCACTAGGAGACTTAAAGTTATATTATTAAAGTGACATAGGTAAAAAGGCTAAGGAAGATTAAGGACATAAAGGAGAATTAAATCAAAACCTTAGCAAGTGGGGAAAAATAACTCAATGAAAAATTAGAAAAAGGAGGTATAAAAGAAAGAGGAGGCCGCCTCTCTCCTCATCTTTATATCATTATTTTCTTGTACTCTTGAGCTAGACAACTTATGTTTTGAGGGTTTTGAGTGAACAAACCATAGAAACCAATAAGGAGGTGAAAAATTCCTCTATTCCTGGTTCAAGCTATTGATTTTTCAATGAGAAAGGCTTAAGCATGAATTTTATTTCATTTTATCATTTCACTTAACCATAAACAATAATGTTGCAGCAACCAAGATCACAAGAAGAAGCACCATGCACAAGAACACAAGAAGTACCTCGAGAAACCCTTCTCAACAAGGGAATAAAAACTAGTCAAATCCTTTGCTATATTCTTCAAGAGAAATACCTTCACCACCAAGAAAGACCTAGCACACAAGAGGGTGCTCAAACCCTAGAACTCTAGCGCCCAAGAGAGGTGTGCACCTTTTACCAAAGAAGTGTACTTGCTGAAATCTCCAAACTCACATGAAGGATATGATTCTACAATGGGGAGTCTTCCTTTACTTATATTAGACTTATCCTATCAACCAAAGTGTCTATTGGCTCAACAGGGCCGACCTCACTAAGTCACAATATAATAATAATAATAATAATAATAATAAT
>JZKD02S2361553.1:290468-306486 GCA_000966675.3 Picea glauca | reverse complement strand
TTACTCCGCCTGCAACTAATTACTTGAAACCAATGTTTCATTTTCCTCTCCCACAATCTGGATCATGCAGCTGATTTTATCAGCATGTGGATTCTGATTAACTACATGGAGATCTCTTATTCAATCATCCTCAAAAGCAATTGGGTTTTCTCTTTCTCTTTACATATCAATCTGTTCCTGCAATTTGCTCGTTTTCACCCCATATCCTGTATCGGTAAAATTCTGTATATTACTTGGCGCCATGGCATTGGTACCCCGTTTGTCTGTGAGAAGTATCATCCATCACAGCACGACAACCATAACAATCCCCCATTCAAAACGCCATGCGGACAATTGGGTTTGTGAGATCGAAGAAGCAGAGTCTGGCTCAATCTCCACGGAAAATCCTTTACATGAATTGATGAGAATAACACATGGTATGAAGCATGGAAGCAATCGTGTAAAGTCTGAAATGTATGCTTCTGTCCTAGAGGCCTGTGCTCACAGGGAAGAACTGGCACAGGGTCAACAAATCCATGCTCATATCCTCAAAGGTGGGGTTTTGTTAAGTGCATTTCTGGGTACTAAGCTCGTGAACATGTATGCCAATTGTGGGATGGTCATGGATGCGCGCCTGGTTTTTGATGGTTTTAACAGTCGGAATCCCGTCTTGTGGAACTCCATGATTAAAGGATATGTTCTACAGGATTTCTGTGAGGGAGCCCTTGAACTTTATCATCAAATGCAGGATGCGGGTATGCAGCCTGACACTTTTACTTTTCCCTTTGTTCTCAAGGCATGTGGTACTCTTGCAAATCTGCAACAGGGGAGTGAGATTCATGAGAGGATAATTGAAAGTGGGTTGGAGTCGAACATCTATGTGAGTAGTGCTCTTGTTGACATGTATGCGAAATGCGGATGTTTAGAGATTGCACGCCAAGTGTTTGACAAAATGCCTCAGAGAAATGTAGTCTCTTGGACTGCAATGATTTCTGGGTATGCACAGAATGGGCATTGGGTTGATGCTCTGGATCTATTTCGACAGATGCAGCTGGAGGGTGTGGAAACCAATTCTGTTACGATTGTGAGCGTTCTCCCTGCATCTTTCCAAGTAGGGTATCTGCGTCAGGGCAGGGAGATTCATGGTTTTATAATTAAAAATCAGCTAGAAACATATCTTATTGTGGCAAACGCGCTTGTGGATATGTATGCTAAATGCGGGAACATGAAGTCTGCACTCCAAGTGTTTGACAAAATGTCTCGGAGAGATGTTGTGTCATTTAATGCTATAATAGCAGGGTATGTCCAGGGTGGACTTGCTAATGAAGCCTTGAAGCTCTTCTATCGAATGCCATTGGAGGATGTAAAGCACAACTCAGTTACCATCACAAGTGTTCTTCGTGCATGTGCCCATTTGACAGCTTTGCAACAGGGCAAAGACATCCATGATCAAGCAGTGAAAAATGGCTTTGACACGATTGTTTCTGTAGGGAATTCCCTCATAGACATGTATGCCAAATGTGGTAATATAAAGTCAGCACGCCAAGTATTTGACACAATGTCTGAAAGAGATGTTATCTCATGGACTACTATGATTACTGGCTATGGCTCGCATGGGCAGGGTGAAGATGCACTGAAACTCTTTGATCAAATGCAGCAAATTGGACCAAAGCCAAACCATATCACCTTTGTTACTGTTTTGTCTGCTTGCAGCCATGCAGGCCTGGTTGATAGGGGCCGCCATTACTTTAGTTGTATGGCCTATAATTATGGCATTAAACCCCAGTTGGAACACTATGCATGTGTAGTTGACCTCTTTGGTCGTGCTGGGCACCTGGATGAGGCATATGACTTTATCAGAAAGATGCCTCTAGAACCTGATGCTGCTGTATGGGGAGCCTTGCTTGGTGCCTGCAGAATTTATCACAATACAGAGATTGGACAGCTAGCAGCAGAACGTGTTCTTCAGCTGAATCCAAGAAATGTTGGATTTTATGTTCTACTTTCAAACATCTATGCTGAGGCTGGCAGATGGGATGATGTAGCAAAGGTGAGAACAATGATGAACGGTAGTGGGCTAAAAAAGAGCCCTGGATGCAGTTGGATTGAGGTCAACAGCATTGTTTATTCATTCTTTGTAGGAGATCGATCACACCCACAATCTGAAGAAATCTATGCAATGCTGGAGAGCTTGTCCAAGCAGATGAAGGAGGCAGGTTATGTGCCCAACACTCGCTTTGTGTTGCATGATTTGCAAGAGGATGAAAAAGAGCGTTCCCTCTACAGTCACAGTGAGAAGCTAGCCATTGCTTTTGGGCTTATCAAAACAAGCCCAGGGAGACCTATTAGGATTGCCAAGAACCTTCGCATCTGTGGCGACTGTCACGTTGCCATAAAGTTCATTTCAGTAATTGTTGGACGGCAAATTATTGTGAGGGATGCGAACCGTTTCCATCATTTCAAGGATGGACACTGTTCTTGTGGAGATTATTGGTAACATTAGCTAAAATGATCAAATACTGCAAGTTTACATAACAAGAAATTGGGCCTTCCGTGAGAACAGTTTTGTTTTTCTATATACTGGTGACCTAATTTCTATACTTCAGTGGTTTGGAAAAGCCTATACCTGAGCAAGTCATTTTATTGTCCACCCCCTTGTAGGTTACTATGAAATTTATAACTTCTCAACCGAGCTAACTATTAAATTTTAAGTGTTAGCATAGATCCATCTGAACCCTGAATCTCTTAAACACCAAGAAGGATAAGAAAACTCTTGATACAAATCTCTTTGTGCTTAAGAGATTTGGATTAATCTCTCTCTCTCTCTCTCTCTCTCTCTCTATATATATATATATATATATATATGCTTACGTTGGTCATTTTTTCAGCATTACACACAAAAAGACAACATGAAAATCTTGCCCCTCCGAGTGTGTAGAGCACCCCTCTCTCTCTCTCTCTCTCTCTCTCTCTCTCTCTCTCTATATATATATATATATATATATGCTTATGTTGGCCATTTTTTCAGTATTACACACAAGAAGACAACATGAAGATCTTGCCCCTCCGAGTGTGTAGAACACCTCTCTTGTCTTGATGTAATAACTAAAAGGTTTAGTTGGTTCTAATGAGTCAGCTAAATTCTAATGAAAACAAGTTAGGTCTTGTTTTACTAAAAGCCTATACTTGAATAAAGAAGTTCATTAGAAACACAACCACACTATTGGCATATATTATTGGTTTCTATGTCAATTGGGTCTAGCCCAAGTGGTTATGGGATGGAATGTGTTATCCTCCCCACCTAGGTTCTATTCCCATAAGTGACATGTTGAGCTCATAATGAGTATATTGTTGTAACGACTTTAAGTCCTATTGTTGACCTGGCCTTTGCCTTGAAGAGTCTATGGTTGTAACTTGGAACAACAGGCTCTGTAATAACTTGAATTCCACAATTTCAGTCCAATAGTATGACACTGTGAATGGATTTATAAGATGCCACTTAAAAGAGGAAAACTTTCTTATTAAAATAAACACTTTCTTATTTGACACTGTGAATGGATTTATAAGATGCCACTTAAAGGAGACAAACTTTCTTATTAAAATAGAACCATATACAATATAAAATGGTTATCCATAAATCTCCCTACCCTATATCTAGGATGTCTAAAATGATTATCCATGAATCTCCCTACCCTATATCTAAGAGAATAATTAGGGTTAGGTATTCACATATTACCCCTCTAGGTTGAGGCGCTCCTAGAAGTAAAGAGATTGGCCCCTTGATACTGAAGCGAGAACTCTAAGTAGAAGAATGAGAGAAGAAGAGGGGAGATTTGCTACTAAGAAAGTTATGAAGATATGACATGAATACGGGTTAAGTGGATAACATCCCCATCCTTATAAACTCGTGTGTTTCTATAAGGAAGATGAGGTGATTGTGAATGAGCAACGTAGGGTGTCATTTAATAGGAGATTATTAGGTTAAGGTGTTGTGTGAAATTATAATCTTGGATGTTGTAATGTCCCTTTTCAAATGATCACTCCAAGAGTTAACATAATAGCCTAAGTGATTCCCGTAGGCTATAGTTAGTGGAAAAAATAGAATTAATTAATTAATTGATGTCATCAGGTGAAAAACAATCTTTTAAAAAGTTGCATTGAGTAATTAAGTGAAAAGACATTTTAAGTGACCTTGAGCTTATAAAGTCGTTTTTCTTTATTAAAAGGGTCAGCAAAATGTCGAATGAGGAAATAAAAGAGGAATGAGGTCGCCCTCTCTCATTATTCATTGTTATTTTTCTAAAAAAATGAATTTGATGAGCTCTTGTAGATTTTGGCTCTTGGGAAGAAAAACTCTAGAGAGAAAGATTGGTTTCGGTGGTGAGACCATCCACCTTAGTTGGCCGGGGAGAGAAGATCACTCAGATATTTTCTTTGTGCTTCAGTGTGGTCGAGATTTCATCTTGGTGGTTGAGTTTTCTCACTTGGTGGTTGAGTTCTACTTGTATGTGGCTGAGTTTCTTAAGTTAGGTCGTATCTCTTCATTTGTGGCAGAATTTCTTAGTGTGGGGTCGAGTTATTGGTTGAGGGGACGATTTCCTATTTGCTGGAAAAGTTTGTTGGACAGTGAGACGGAGTTATTTCTTTTGACGCTCATTTTGGGTCGAGTCTCCCTTGTTGGACCGAGTACTTGTATGCAGGTCGAGTTTAACTTATGGGCATAGTTTCGTTCCTTGTTGGACCATAAGCTTTGGTTGGAGGTCACCATCTTCTATTGAGAGTGCATATTTCTAAAGAGGGGACTGATTTGCATAGTGTGGACATATTCCTGTTGAAGAGGGGACATAATCCTTTATTGAGACTGTGTATATGCAGAAAGGGTCGGGTTTCTTACAGAAAAGGGTGTATTCTCTTGGCTGGTAAACATGTGGGCCTGTAGAGTCCATTACTGTCATTGTTGGTAGCTTGAGGAGAGACCATTCAACCACAACAACAACCTACAACACTATGTTACTCTTCTTATCTAAGATCTATACTAATTATAATTTGAGGTCAGATTTGTCATATTTATGTCAGTTCCGTGCACTTATCTATTGTTTTATTAGTTCAGTTTGAATGGGCAAAGAAGAAGATCAGATTGATGGTGTTTTCTTGTTGTTATAACAATTTAGTTTAATTGTTGTTCCTTACTGTTATATAGAATGCATGTATGCAAAATGTTTGACCAAATGTCCACACTGTTAAACTAAGTGAAAATCCCCTCAAAAATTAGATGGGTCATTATAGTGGTATCAGAGCCACAATCTTGTCATCTTGTGAATGTATGTTGCTTCATGAGGCAAGGAGACACGAGATATATCACTTACATAAGTAGAAGGAAACGAGGGTTAGAAAACATATTTCACTCAGAAGAAGAAGAGGAAGAAGGAGACATGGGGGACAACAATGCGAGACCTAAGGATAGTGCGAAGCATATCCTAAATGATTTAGCCAGGGGACAACAACAACTGGTACAACTCATGACACAACTAATTGCCAGCACTCAAGCAAATCCAAAACCATGGGGGTAACAATGGTGCAGGGGGTTCCAATGGACACAATGGGAACCAAAACCATGGGGGCAACAATCATTCAAGGGGTACTAATGGACACAACGAGAACCATGTAGAAGGAAACAACAACAATATTCCTTCACAAAACAACACTAGGACTACCAGTGGAGTGATTCCTAGACCCCTTTTGTCTCAGTTCTTGGGGGATCAACAAGTAGGAAATCAAGAGCAACAAGGATAGGGTGAAACCTTTGATAAAACATAAACAAGATTAACAACATGGTGGAAAAGACATATTAGCCAACACACAATGTATTCACTCCAATGTTACATATTTATAGTACAATGGGTGATGCCACCTCATAGAGAGATTTGCTTTAGATCCTAAAATCATGCATGATGACTAGGCTAGGCAATCTTAACTAAATCATTAGTCATCACTTGATGATATATTACTAATATCCTAAATGAATAATACAAATATAGGTGACAATTTAGACTTAGTGACTGGTAAAGGTAAGCCATAGGCTAACAATCCCCCCCTCAATCACAAGTTCGATTAATAATACCAGCAATTAAGCATAAACTGGTATCAATTCCAAGTCTTCATATTGAAACTCTTGAGCTGAGCCTCAATGAAGAACTGCCTGAAAAACCGCCAATCTGGATGTTGAATGGTTCATCTGAAATGAACTTGAAGAGAGCTTAGATATGGAAGTGAACAACTGCAATATCTGAACATTCCCTGATTGCTTGACAATTTGATCATTTTTCCAAGTATTTTAGCTAGAAGAATCTGATGTCTTCTGCTAATTGGTGAACATGTAGTATCACCACTCTAATATTAGTGTATCACTAAAATGTTTTCTGAATTTGTGGTTTGGGATGACCACTGACCAATTGATACCATGTATTTGATGGTTTTTGGATAACCACTAACCAATCTTGACACTTTTAGGTGTCCAACAACATCCCAATGTATAATGTGTATGATTCAATTGCAAGTCATTGAACCATAATTCTGTCAAAGCCTGCCATCTCTGGAAAATCTCACAATGTAATCATGTGAGCCAGGATGCATGCAAATTGCTTAATGTAAACTCCAATCTGATGAGAGCGAACAAAGAGAAGTGAATCAACTTCTAGTCTGACACGTCCTTGAAAATGCCTGATAACTTAATCAAATGCCGAGCTGCAATGCAGAAGGATCCTCTTGTCCTCTGCTAGGTCGAATGACCATCTATGTGAACCAAATGTTCACATCATTTGCTCTCAAAATCAAAATTAACATCCAAATTATGTATGGTTCAACTTAAACTTATTGAACCATAATTCTACCAAAGTTTGTCATCTACAAACTGCAGTTGCCCATTTGGCAAATTTCATGCCCATCTGGCATACTTGATGTTTGTTGTTGTCGAAACTTTCTGTCTGACAACCATCTTCAATATCAATTCTCCCCTTTGTCAACTGAAAGGAGAGACGACAAGTGGTTTCATGAACCATCATCACTGGAATTTTGAACTCTCCCCCTCAAGGTACATGGGAGTTACATCATTGTACTCCCCCCTTCTAGGCTCAAGAGAGTACCATACTTGTTTCATTTGAGTACAACACAAAGTGGGCATGCAGAAACAACAACATGTTATCTCATCCCGTGAGGGCCATGCTTGAAAGCTACGCCATAAGGGGACCACTTATATGAGGTACACAAATGTTATGTGATACGAGATTGGTCTTTACTCGAGATTGAATTCTATGGTAAGACTTATATAATCGCTTGGTTGTTGATGACCATTGCCAAGGATCAATCCACTCATAGTGAATTTTCAATCTTGCAGGTTTCTTCATTGTTGAACATCTGTCTGAAGAATGGTTATGCTTGCCACAATGTTGGCATGGATGGAGATCAAAACATTGATTCTCCTTGTGAACAACTCGATTACAATGGTGGCACTTATCATTCTGATGTTGAACTTGAACAGGTGAAAGTGAATCTTCTTGAAGGAATCCAACACTTTGGAACTTGATTGGTCTGGAATAATCAACAATATGAAAGGTAACTTCCTTGTCATATCCAAGACTTGTTCTATTCTTGTTGTAGATGATTTCTTCCCAAGGTCTGATGATGGGCTTGGAAAGAGTATTATGAACCTGTTGCTTTGAAATCCATGGAAGTGGATTTACTGCATGTTGATGCATCATTGAAAAGTTTTCTTCATTAAACTCAAAAGAAAACTCTTGAAAAATAGGTTCATGAATAGCTTCATCTTTGTCTGCATCTGAAGTTGTCTTATTGAGTTGTTCCTTCACTCTCTGTTGATCATCATCATTATAGAGAGGATTGTGTTGAACAAAAACTAGTTCAGAACACTTCACTGGCTGTTGATTTTTGAGATTAGTCAACTCATTATTCAATAGCTGGGATAGAGATTGAAGAAGTTTAACTTTAGCTTGTGTCACTTGCAAACAAGTTAGCACTGATTGAAGAGTTTCTTTGTTCAATATCACTGTGTTATTTTCAGTGGTGCTTATTAGAGTGTTCAGTAACTCTAATAATTCGAGACTTCGAGCCATTTCAAAACACTAAATGAGGTCTCCTTATGCAGGTAGATCCTGATTACAGAAGAAGGCTCGATAGAAGAAGGATTATCTGCAACTCGCTCACTTGAATCGATCGCTTGAACTTCATGCTCGCTTGCTATTCACGCTCACTTGAACTTGCTTCCAGGAAGTTGAGGATGTCGGTTACCATCGAAAATGCATCCCAAAGTATTACAATGATTTGAGTTTCAAGTACTCATCCTTGTCAATTACGACTCAAAAATGACTCTAGGGTGTCGGGCTCAACCGAAAATGCACCTTATGACAAATTCAATTCAACTCAACTTGATTTCAAAAAGATAAGTAAACTCACAAAAGGACAATTTGCAAGTTACAATAAATCTTGATTAAGTAATCTTACAACAAACATTGTTTGCAAGTTACAATTTAACTTCAAATGCTCCATGATGTGTTGAGTTCGAAAACTTTGATTTGTCCATTATTGATTGTGGTTAACGACTTGATTGCTTCAATACGATGCTTGATTGAGTGCTTTGATTGTTCTTGAATAACATGAATTATGCTTGAATTTCCTTGCTTGATGTGTATTTGTGTGTTGTGTTAAATAATATTTGCAATTGATTATGTCAAAACTAGACATAAACGTCATAAACGAACCATGAAAATATTCACCACAACACACTATGCAAGGTGTACCTAAGACCCCCTTATTCAATTTCAGGCGGATCTAGGACACGAGAGCCAAATACAATTTTATTATAAGATCCTTTGTTGTGATCATAATTGTGTGCCCATGCCCAAATACAATAAGAGATCCTTCAATGGTCTTCAATGATAGAACACACAAAATAAATCATTTGTGTGATTACAATGAAATATGGTCTTTTGATTTGTTCTCTTTTTTAATGAAGAGATAAAAGACCTTTAATAATATCACAATTTTTCTCCTTTTAAATCAAAAAGTTCTAATCTCCCTCGCACATCAAAACATCTATCAATGTTCTCTCACACCTTATTTCAACTCTTTAAACCACTAAGGTATCAAACTCTTAAAAGGAATTTTATTATGTCACAAAAGGCATGAAACCAATTCAAAATCCCTATGAGGTCCTTCACTGTTGGTTGATTTACAAATTTAAAGGAGTTCAACAAGATCCTTCCATGCATTATAAGTTCTCTTACCACCATTATTTATTTTATAATGGATCAATTTTCAATATAAATGAAAAGAAACCTATTTTTAGGCAGAAATATGGGATAAGTAATGTCTAAAAACCAAATGTACCTTTTCCAGCTGGCATTTTTGTTTGATTTACAATTTTCCAACACATTTGCAAATGGCTAGGATAAATTGGGTAGGTGGCGAAGGTGGACAACTAGGGATTCATGCAAAGAATCATGCCAATTTTCATTTCTTTTTGTACTTTCTCAGTGTATACGCCATGTCCACGTCTATGCGGCTTTCTTCAACAGAGGGAAAAATTTGAATCTAGATCATGAGGAGATAACACTGCCTACGAAAGTGGATTTATGTGATAATAGTGATGCCGATTGATGTGGATAGAAATTTAGTGGGCCGATTTATGGGTGATTTTGGTTGGTCAGATCCAGAACTTTCCTGCGTTGAATCACTCATTCTCTGGCATCATCATTTAATCCATATTCGATCAAAAGTCAAAAACAAATCTTCAATCAATGGTCAAAATCTCTGGAGCTATGTACGGAGGCGTCTCCACAACAGATTTTGGAGGTTCTTTTAATAGCAACAACAATTTATCTTCATTGTTCTCCTTTGCAGCAGCATCACACAACCTGTTTGATTAAATCACATAAATATCTGGGCTAGCGAGCCTTAGTTAAAATGCCATGGATCGGTACCAAAGAGTGGAGAAACCTCGACCGGAGACTCGGATAAATGAAAATGAAATCTGGATAACTATCCAAGGGAAAATGCGGAATTACATCACATATGCAACCAACCTTCTTCAGAAGGAAAAACCCTCAGCTGAGATAATTCTAAAAGCTATGGGAAGGGAAATCAACAAGACTGTAACTATTGCAGAGATTATAAAGAGAAGGATTGTTGGTCTGCATCAAATTAGTATTCGATCAATTGACATAACTGATTCATGGGAACCGCTGGAGAAAGGCCTTCTTCCACTCTGCCACAACAACATAAGTGTCAAATCTGCACATCGATCATTTTCAGTTGTCTGCGATTTGTCCTTCATTGATTTCACCTTTTGGGAGAGGTCCTTCGAATTCGTCAACTTGAAACCAATTGAAGATACCATGGCTCTGAGCTCCCATTTTCGACTGATAGCCACGACACACAGTGATAGATTTGAAAATTATAGCAAGGAATACCAGACGCCATCCATGGATCTGGCGTGTAGATCTGGCGTGTAGATCTGGCGTGTAGCTGAGTTTGAAACTCATCAGCCGCAATATTTCTTCACTTCCTTGCTCAAACTATTCCCATGGAGCACTCTCAACTATCACAGAAAAAAAATCAGATCAAATTGAACAACAATATCAGGACCTCGTTGCTGGAAGATGCCAAAGAACTCCATATCAAAATTTCTCAAATCCTGAATGTGCCAACTTAACACGATTTCAAACCCTGATCTCACTTTGGGTCTGGATCATCGATTTCATCTGATGATCAATGCAAGGTTCTTCACACAATTTAAACTTGGAAACTGCACAAACAATTCCTAGAACCGAAAATTGCTTGAGAATACAAATCTGTTGAGCAGGGGAGATGAGGTACCACTGTTGGAGTTGTGCTTTTGATTTGATAAATTCCGGCCATAGAGAAAGGCGTCCAAGAATGTATCACCACCAAGATGCAATGAAATGTATCCAAGGGTCAATACTTTTTGAACCAAACCACTAAAGGACTACGAGTTTGGTAAAAGAGATTGCATGTGAGTGTAGGCTACAATAGGCATTAAGCAACAGATCTGAATACCAATAAAAATGGAAGCATGATCTAGGCACAATGTCCATATGAATGTGGAACTGAGGAGAATAAATAAGCACGATTTGAATCTGCTCCTTTCCTAAGTGAAGGCCATGTGCAAGCTTTGGCTTAGATCTGATATCAAACAAGGGCTACCATATCTCAAAGCTTTATGATCAAAACGTTGGCATGTTCTCATAAAATGGCTCAATCACTATGTCCCTTAAGACTAAAGAGGCTCTGATACCAATTGATAAAACATAAACAAGAATAACATGGCGGAAAAGGCATATTAGCCAACACACAATGTATTTAATCCAATGTTACATATTTATAGTACAATGGGTGATGCCACCTCATAGAGAGATTTGCTCTAGATCCTAAAATCATGCATGATGACTAGGCTAGAAAATCTTAACTAAATCATTAGTCATCACTTGAGGATATACTACTAATATCCTAAATGAATAATACAAATATAGGTGACAATTTAGACTTAGTAATTGGTAAAGGTAAGTTATAGGCTAACAACAACAACAATATTCCTTCACAAAACAACACTAGGACCACCAATAGAGTGATTCCTAGACCCCTTTTGCCTCAGTTCTTGGGGGATCAACAAGTAGGAAATCAAGGGCAACAAGGACAGGGTGAAACCTTTGATGATTATTGGAGGGAGTACTAGGCTCTTGGTGACAAGTTCTAGGAAGCCATGTCATTATAGGACTATTGTACTATCAAATATAGGAACAGACGAAGGGATGTCAACAGGGGTCAACAAAACATTGATCTCATGCGAAAGGTTGGAAAGTTATCCATTCCTTCCTTAGATGGTTCGAACAAGTGCACAACTAAAGCATGATTTCAAAAGTTGGACACATACTTCCAACTCAACCCTATGATGGAGGAAAAAGCGATTAAAATCACTACCTTGCACTTAGATGGATGGGGGGCATGAGTGGTGGTACCATGGATTGGTCACTATGGGCCATGCCAACATTACTTCCTATTTGGACTTCACCAAGAGATTGATAGAGCGATTTGAAAAAAAGAATCGAGAACTTCATTTCAAAGAGTTGGCACAACTCAAACAGGTTTGGATGTTGGATGCCTACATTACAAAGTTCCAAAGGCTTGCAGTCACGGTGACAGATATCTCTGAGCAGACATTAGTTATGTTGTTCACGGTCGGATTATCCGAGCCATTGCATGGTTTGGTTAAATCCTTCAAACCAAAGTCTCTACAAGACACCATCATCAGGACATGAGACATGGAGGATGCGGTCCCAAAGAACAAAACTTTCTCCAAGCCTTTCATTCCCCAGAAAAACAAAGATAAGAAATTAAAAAAAAAAAGAGTGGACCGGGAAGGAGAAGTTGGATGAGGAAACCCGCAATGAGTTGAAAAGAAATAAACTTTGCTTCAATTGCAAAGAGCCTTGGGAGAAGGGACACAGGTGCATGGGGAAGGACAAGGTACACTATGTAGAGGTGCAGTCAGACAGTGACGAGGAAGAGGAGGAAGTTACACAGGAACAAGGCAGGGAATAAGGAGAAGTGAGTGATGAGAAACCTTGTGTGGAGGCCAAGGGTGGGACTATAACCACTCCATCAGGAACCCCTATATACTACACCTTTAGAGTCGGAGGAGTACTATGGGGGAAACATATCATAGCTTTGATTGATGGTGGGGTGACCCACAACTTCATTGATGCAACGTTGGTGGCCAGGGGATGCATTGTTATAGAGGACTTTGAGGGGTTCAATGTGGTAGTGGTTGATGGATTTAAGATGACATGCACACAAAAGATTCCAAGGTTAGTTGTGACGTTGGGAAACTATGCATTGACTAACGATTTTTATGTGGTTGATTTGGCAGACACCAACATAGTCTTGGGTGTTCAATGGCTTCATTCTTTAGGGGAAATTATGATGAATTACCAGGTAATGGAGATGAGATTCAATACAACAAAAAAACAAGAAGGTTGTCTTGAGGGGCATGTCAAATGGTGGAATAATCCCCTAAGATTGTGTCAACCAAAAGGATGGAGGCCCTCTTCAGGAATGAAGGCATAGCTTGTGCAACAAAATGCTTGATTACAACTCAGGAATAGGGAGAGGGTCCACAACATCATCATGTATATATTGAGGCGTTATTGAGTAAGCATGATAGGGTTTTTGGACAGATACCTCCATGGAGACTTCTTGATAAAGGCTTTGAGCATACTATAGAGTTGGAGGAGGGATCCAAACCAGTAATAACCGATCCTTATAAGTACCTGAAGAAAATTAAATATGAAATAGAGAATACCATCAAGGAGTTATTAGAGATGGGGCATATCGGACCAGTTCCAGTCCTTTTGCTTCTTCAGTTTTCTTGGTCAAGAAGAAGGAAGAAACCATGAGGATGTGCATCGACTACAAGGCTCTGAATAAGAAGATGATCAAGAACATGTACCCTACTCCCAAGATCGATGAGATTTTGGATGAGTTGCATGGAGCAATGTATTTTTCGAAGATTGATCTTCGATTCAGATATGATCAGATCAGAGTCCGAGAGTAGGATATCCATAAGACTGCTTTCAGGGGTCACTATGGGCGTTATGAATTCTTGGTCATGCCATTTGGATTGACCAACGCACCAGCGACATTCCAGTCTTGCATGAACCACATTTTCAATAAGCAGTAGAGAAAATTTGTGTTGGTGTTCTTTGATGTTCTTCTTATATACATCAATACATGCAAGTAGCACTCAGAACATCTAGATGAGATTATGAGCATCATGAAGGATCAGTCGGTGTATGCGAAGGAGTAAACGTGTGAGTTCTGCATGAGAAAGGTCCAATATTTGGGTCATGTGGTTAGTGCCCAGGGAGTACAGTGTTAGAATATGATGGATGTGCGCGTTTTACTAGAGACAATATCACTATTGTCACCCAACCATAGGCCGAAGCCACCCTTCGAGCACCTTAACCTTGATGGAGAATCACTCCAAAAGCAAACCCTAGGCTAGATAGCCAAACAAAGGGTAGCATACCTTTCGCCAAGGATAGCACACCAAACAAGAGCTGATTAGATAGTGCAAACCATAACCAAGAGACAGTCCAAGCCAAAATGTAATCTGCTAGCTGCAGCAACTGCAACGACATCTTCTCCTCCAAACTTATGCACAAACTGGCTAACTGCAGTGCGCACAAGTGAGCTCTGCAATTCTAAGAATGCCTTCCAAAATGAAGACTGGCCTCCTGTAATTATACTAATTCTGGTTAACTGCCTGGGCTGACTTCTCATTCTGGGTGCCTATTTACTTTGTATATAATATTTCTTCTGGCCGACTTCTTTTCTTGGAGGCTAATAACCTAATACAAATTATCCTCTTGAGCTGACTTGTCTTCAAGGGTTATTATCCAACTCATTAGGGTTTCTTCTTGCTTCCCAAAATATTCTATTATTGTTAGGTTTACACGTGGAGGTAAGTACCTCCCGCATCTACCATAATATCAACACTCCCTCCTAGATAGGAAGGTATTACAGGTAATGGTCTTGAGCACAAACATACCATTCACCCGGTAGCATCAACATAGTTGTATAGACTATCTCATGACTAGATCATGAACACCATCATCACCATCAGTGTCATCAGCTGCATCATCTCTCGAAACCATGCTCTATTTGATTAATTAGACATGATGTTGGATAAGTCACTCACTCCACAAAGTGACACAAGAACCATTCTTCTAATCTGAACATATGTCCTAGAAGAATAAATGTCCTGAACCATTTTCCGTCTGGGAAATCTCTATCCATTGATCATCCATCTAGCTGATAATCATTTCCAACAATGTTGATAGTCTTCAAGGCAATCCGAACAATGTCATTCAATATAACACAACTGTATCTATCCATAGTAGTACACAACTACAATCCAGTGGTACACTACCACACCAAGTAGCACACGGGTACTTGATCAATGACGTATAGTCACAAACAATGGAACACATCCACCACAATAGTATACATCTAATGTCTAGAGACATACAGTCTTCATAACAATCATCTGATATCAACTTGCACAAAAACAATGTTATGATATAAATTGAATCATCTGGGCCATTCTTCCACTCACATCTGTGAGATCTAGAAGAGCATTTGCCCTTAGAAGGTCAAACATCAATGATGAGCTATCTGGACTATTCTTCTCAAGCAAGGAAGAATAATTGTTCTGATTTCTGAGCCTGGACCATTCCCCACCTTGGGCCATTCCTCCGACACTAAACAAAGTGTAACCTGAAGAGAATGAGTCTGCCCTAAGGAATGCCTATCCTGATTGCTGAACCTGGACCATTCACTTATCTGGGCCATTCCTCCAGCACTAAACAAAGTGCAACCTGGAGAGAATGAATTTTCCCTAGGGAATGACTGTCTGGACCATTTCCTAAGGAAATGACTGTCTTGCACCAACCTCCAAAATGGACCATTCTTCAAAACTACTCACAACTGTGAGCTTCGAAAGAATGACTGTCCAACGAGGCAGATCAGTCTTTTTGATTAACCATCAAGAAGAGAGATTGTCCTAGACCATTCCCCATGTTAACCAAAATGGGAAATCATTGTCTATGGTACATCAACAATCCATTGAACCATTTTCATTACAAAAATGACCGTTCGATCTGGACCATTTTCCGAATTGGAAAATGCTTGTCCGTCAGAAATCTCAAACCACTTTCCGAACTAGAAAGGAACTGCTCATCCTAGACCATTTTTCGAACTGAAAAAATGACTGTCCATAAATCAATAACACATCATTGCTCCCTCCCAACCTGGGAGCCATCTCTTCCTTTTTCAATAGGGAAGTCATCTCCATGAGCTCCAACTTGAGTACACAAACTCTTTCATCTTGGACAGAGGCTTTACCAAAATGTCTACTTATCTGCTCATTTGTGGAGATATATATATA
>JZKD02S2361553.1:271961-290348 GCA_000966675.3 Picea glauca | reverse complement strand
CTAGAACACCAGTTTTCTCTGAAGGCTTCATATAGCTCTAATCAATATAGTGTGTCATTATTGGATTCATCTTTTGTTCCCTATTAGCTCATAACATCATGGCAAGGCTCAAACTGGAACATATCCATGTGGCACTTCTTCTGTCATCATGATATCTTTGTCATGGATTGGAAATCTATCATCCTAATCTTCTGAGTAATCATTCTGATACAATATCTCTGTTATAGAAAGTCTTCACCACGCTTCTGTTGTGCATTGGAGGTTCTCCACCAAGTTGTCTTCTTCCATCTGCATACAAGGGTCTCTTTTTGGTATACCTCAAAGAATTGAGGTTGCTCTACACATGCTCTTTGTTCAATTATTCTAGAGAATAGTCTTTGCATTCATCTGATGTCAATTCCAACCTATGGATATTATGGACGATATAATGGCTCATGTAGAGATATATCTGGTTTACTAGAACAAGTAATCATCATAGTCTTCTCCCTCCATCTGGGATAACCTCTAGTTCTGGATCTCGCAATGCTTACATTCATAAGTCTTTCATACATTGTTCTTCATCACAACTTTCAGTACCTCTACTTTATTTCTTTTAATGAGTTCATATCAGGCTAGTAATCTTGTGATTCTCGATACAATGACTGGTTGTTCTGGCTTTTCTTTCTTTCTTGGAATCTTCATGTTCTTCCTCATGTTTCTCGGTCCATGGAGTTTTCTATAGATTCCATGTTCTGAAGATTCCAGCTTCTTCCTTTAATAGTAGGATCATGGGTGTGGATGGATAACCATGGATGCTTGAAGGCTTCTTTTCAAAGAATACTTCTTCTAAGGTCAAACTGAACACGTACTGTTTTTCATGGCTGCTACCATGGATAGATACTTTATCACCTTTAATGGACCATAGGATTAGCTCCCTCCTAATCCTTGCTTCATGTATGAATGCATGCTCTTCTTTTGGTAATATATAATCAACTCCCTCCATCTAGGAGAGTCCATGCTTCTGTCTGCATCCTTATTGCCTTCTGCAAAGTGTTACAAATCTTTTTCCAATTTCCTCTTGATTGCTGACTTCTTTCTGTCTTTACTTCTTCTAGGTTTCTTTCTGATTTCGACTTATCTTGCAACTTGTCTTATATTCATAGTGAAAACAATCCTTATCTTATTGTTCTTCCATAAGCATAGTTTCTCTTTGAACATATTATCTTCTAAAAAATAGATATGCAAGATATGTACCGAAAACATGGTATGTACAAGAACTATGAAGAGTATTGTTACCTTGTCTTAGAAGAAGAAGTATGTTTTGTCCTGCTTGGTTTTCTTTGAGGGTTCCCTTTCTTCGGCAACTGATGCTTCATGTGTTTCCTTCCTTTTATTTAACTCGGGACAATGATTCTTGTAGTGACCATATTTTTGACAATTGAAGCATTGTATCCTTGACATATCTTTCTCTTGATTTGTTTTCTTCCTGGAGCCAAACTTCTTTTTTTTCTTGAAATCCTTGAACCTTGCTGTGAAGGCTTGATCATCGTACTTCTTTTGGGGTTTCTCTTTTTCACTGATCCTTGATTCTTCTTGAGCATAGCAAGTCCAAAGTTATTTAAATGTAGGATACTCCTTCCTTGTGTTCATGCTTGTGGCAAATGCATCCCACGTCTTGGGAATACCATTGAGTACTATGTTTACCAATTTCTCTGAAATGATCTTTTCAATAGCTTGTAGTTGATCTCTTAACTGAGATATTTTCACAAAGTACGATGTTATGTTGTCATCATCATTCATCTTCATGTCATGGAGCTCATTCTTCAGACTCATTACTTGTCCAATGTTTCTGACTAAGAAGAGGCTTGTTAGGGCATCGTACATCTTATTCGATGAGTCAAGATGGGAGATGTAGGGTATCAAGTGGTCTTTTATAGAGTCCACTATGATACTCATGACATTGATATCATCGTCTTTGAACTTCTCTATAAATGCAACGTTTTGCGGTTCCTTCTCTTTTCCTTCTTCAAACTTTGGTTCCACGATCTTTCCTTTCACAATATCCAACACTTTATTCTTAGCAAGGATGAGGTCAATCCTTGTCTTCCACGCTCAGAAGTTAGAAGCTCCATCTAACTCGTTTTCTGAATTCATAGAGTAAGTCATGGCTGCTTTGACTTGGTCAACCCTAGATTTGACCAAAAACTCAAACATGACGTTTTGGCTTGCTGAGAGTACCAGGAGATGCATTAAGCTAGAGCACACTGGTCTATCCAAAAATTAGGTCAATCCCTTCACTTAAGGTGCCTCAACAAGAGGGTTAGGGTTTCTGCAACTGCACCTACTAGTAACCCTAGCGGTAGTGCTTTGGTCATTAATCCTGCTAGAAACCCTAGTGACAGTTCTTCAATGAGCTTAATATCCTTATGGCTATGCTCCCTTCCAGTGGTTAGACTAAATGAAGGAGGTGTGGGCCCATAACCTGTTAGAATATGATGGATGTGCTCGTTTACCATAGACAATATCACTATTGTCACCCAACCATAGACCGAAGCCACCCTCCAAGCACCTTAACCTTGACAAAGAATCACTCCGGAAGCAAACCCTAGGCTAGATAGCCAAACAAAGGGTAGCACACCTTTCTTCAAGGATAGCGCACCAAACAAGAGCTGATCAGACAGTCCAAACCATAACCAAGAGATAGTCCAAGCCAAAACGTAATCTGCTAGCTGCAGCTGCTGCAACGATAACTTCTCCTCCAAACTTGTGCACAAACTGGCTAACTACAGTGCACACAAGTGAGCTCTGCAGTTCTGAGAATGCCTGCCAGAATGAAGACTGGCCTCTTGTATTTTTACTAATTTTGGCTAACTACCTGGGCCGACTTCTCATTCTGGGTGCCTATTTACTTAGTATATAATATTTCTTCTGGACGACTTCTTCTCTTGGAGGTTAATAACCTAATACAAATTATCCTCTTGAGTCGACTTGTCTTCTAGGGTTATTAGCCAACTCATTAGGGTTTCTTCTTTCTTCCCGAAATATTCTATTCTCGTTAGGTTTACATGTGGAGGTAAATACCTCCCACAGCTACCATAATATCAGTATACAAGTGCATAGGGAGAAGATCTAGGCCATATTAGATTGGCCACCACCCAAGAACCTTACACAATTGCGTGGATTTTTTGGGATATGCAACTATTATCGGTGCTTTGTAAAGGGTTTCTCATAGTTGAGTGCGCCACTCATACATCTCATGAAGAAAGGGGCATTCAGGTGGACAAAGGAGGCCCATAAGACATTTGACAAGATGAAGGAAATGATGAACACTTGTTCAGTTTTAGCACTTCTTGATTTCACTCATCCCTTTGCGCTTGTGACGCAAACCACCACCACCTCCTATGACTCACGTGACCTCCCAGTCTAGGATCATTATTAGCAAGGAGACGAATCATCTCTCAGGATTTTGTTGAGCCCTCGAAATCTTATACCACATGCCTTTTCCCCTTACCCTGTGCACAAATTCAAGTTTGCGAGGGTCTACCTTCCCACGTGGAGAAATCCACGTGACCTCGGGCCAAGTTTGTGGGCTAATACCCTTGAATGGAGTGGAATATGGAACTTCAAGACTCTGGACTTCGAGAGTTCCAACAACAATACACGACGTTCCTCCTGAAACCTGAACTCACGGACAACCGAACAAAAGGAGGGATCGACGGTTCTTGACGCGTGCCGAGATCTATGACTCACAAGTATTTCGGGCCTCTGTGCACCGAGAATTCTACCCGCTCTGACATACAATATCCCTAAATTCATGAACTCCAACATTGTGAATCGAAGGGTTGGTGCTTGCTTCAAATCAACGGTAGATCTATACTCCGTGATTCGAGCTTTAGAGCCTTTCACAACACCACACCTCGAATCCTCTAGAGTTTCGAACTGGCGAACTCACGAGGGGCCTCAATCGACGATCCACACCTCTCCAACAACCAATGGCTACGACCCTCCCCAGGTCTTCGGCCCTCAGGAGTTTCGATAGGTTAATACACTCAACTCTCTGGATCGTCGAATTCCAAAGTAACTAGGAGACACGATCCACGGTTCACGTGTCCTTGCCAATGGACGACCTGGATCTTCTCTGGGTTTCGAGACTTCAGGGATCTTCTCATTGCAACTCTGCACAACCTCCGAACTCCGAATTGACGGGGGCTAGATCCTCTCTCCATGTGTCCTTCTTCGACCGACAATTGATATCAATTCCTGCCTTTAGGCCTTCGGGATCTCTCGACCCAAAAAAACTTACACCTATGTTCCTTCGGTGTACCAGTTCTCAGAACTACGAGATCTGTCACCACATGTCCCCCGTCTATCAATGGTTAATATTCGCTCCGGCTTTTGGAACTTCGGGGGTCTTGTATGTTTTTTCAACCACAATCCAATTCTTCCAGATAGTTGGACTTTTGGACTACTCTCGATCTGTGGACACGTGTCCTTACTGATGGACAATCCATATTTACTTCGGATCCCGGGAGATCGGTAAATCTATCTCCTCCATGATACTTACATGAAAACCTTCGAATATGCGAAGTCTAAAGGACTTCATGAGTTAACGACCGTGCTACTTACCTGGATCCAACGACTAGTGATCCTTGCGCTCATATCCGATGGTGGGGACCTGGTCTCCCTTCATGCATGTTCCTCCTCATGTCTGGGACTAAATCCAATGGCCCAGATTTCCTTTGCATCCCATCCGACGACTACTATAGCTTCTCCCATGATGTGTAACTTCACCTCCCTTGAATGAAGGATTTCTTCGAGCTTTCCAAAAAGTTTCATCCTTCGAATTCCTCCTCTGCAAGGTCGATCCTCTGGACTTTGCTTGCATTTTGGAAAATGTTACTCCTCCTAATATTTTCTGATTCCTCGAGGTTTCAAAGGGGCTTGGCCCTTTGATCCTTCAACAAATCCTTCTTCCCTCTTGGCAGGACGACGTTCCTTTCTCCTGAGCTTTGACACTTGGAAAATTTGGCCTCTAGCGCACTCCTTGCACTTACCCTTTCAATCTTTAATAACACTTGACAAAGTGTTGTCTCTGTGCACTCCTTGCACTCGTCTTTTCATAATCTCATACTATCTCTCCTCAATTTTCGAACCTGTAGATGGTTCAGCCTCTGCACACCTTGCGTTGGCTCTGTGCACACTTGCACTATTTCTCCTGAGCTTGTAATTGCTCAAACTTCAAAGGGGTCTCGACCCTTTGTTCCTCCAAATGGTTTCGTGTGCCCTCCTGGTAGTCACGCTCTTCCTCCAGATATTTTCCAACACTTCAGCAGTGTGTTGGCTTCGTGTACTCCTTGCACCCAACTCTCCTTAAAATCAGTTTGTCCCTCTTGATCTTTCGAACCTGTAGATGGTTCAAACTTCGCACACCTTGCGTTGGCTCTTCTTAGTGTTTAGTAACTCTGATGTGCACTCCTTGCACTATCTCTTCGAGATTGAGAACGATTCTGGTGTGCCCACCTGGCACACTCTGCATAGAGCTCCTAAATGAGTTCTTGCGGACTCCTTGCACAGGCCTTTTAGAGTCTTCTAACAACTCTAAGGTGCACTCCTTGCACAACCGTGAGAGCCTAGAAACACTCAGAAAACTACAAACAAATAATTCTATCTATCCCTACAAAGGAAACATATATGCATTAACAACATCCATAACCATACACAGTAACCATTCAAATGCATTCAAAAAACACATATAAAAACACACAGAAACTTATATGTGGGGAAATATGTCTTTGTATTAAAACTGAATGGTCTTTACATTGTATACAAGGTTGGACTACAATTGAGTCTCAACTCTTTCTATCCTCTTCTTTCATTTCCTTTACAAATTGACTAACTCCCTCTATAACTCTCTTCAACAATTCGACTAACTTCTGACTGGGCATACATTACATTGATTTATACATCAGGGGGCTTCTCGAGCCTTCCCTCCAGATTAATCTAGGGCTTTCCTATCACATTTAAGAATCCTACCACTAAGGCTTTATTACAATAAATATTCATTTACATTTTCATATCAGAGGCAATGCTCAGGATCTCTACAACTACAACCCATTAAAGACAACTTTACACTCAACCTGTACAAATACAGTGGCTCGGATTTCCTTGAGCCTTTTCAAACTTTAATTACATTAAATTTCATTAAATTTGAGATTTGAACTCAAAATTGAGAAAGTTGGTGCTTCTCTCTCCCTGGGATCCACTCCCTCCTAGTGCATTGTTGCACTGGTTTTTTACTCTCTGATGAGTTAGAGCGATGCTCCTGCATCATACTCCCATGTTGAAGCATCATACTCCTATGCTGGAAAAAATCATGGGCTCTTGCTCATGGATCCTTTTCTGTTGCGATTGAGATCCTCCTGGGTCCCATACTTTAACTCTGAGTTGTCCACTTGCTCTTCTACTTTGTTGTTGTGGTTGTTGTCATGTTGCTTCTGCAGGATCTTCTCTGGTCAAACTCCACATGTTGTTGATTTCCTCCTGTGCTGACTTCAACATCAACCTTCTTATTTCCTCTATCTCCCTGTCCAGTTGGTCTAATGGTTGGCTTCTCTCTTGAAATCTACTCTCCTATCGCATCCCCTTTTCCTCACACGGATCAAAGGAAAGATCATTCTGATCTCCTATTTTAACTTTGTCTCATGTGGCATTTGCTTGCCACTCCACTGCAGATTCCACTTCTACAACAATGCTACTGAGATGTTGCTCAGCCATATCCTCTCACAGTTCTCTCTATCAGTTCTTCTGCTCTTCTATCATCTCTTTGTGTTGGTATAAGTTCAATGTTTTCCATCTGCTCCTCATGCTGAAATTCTTCTCCACTCTCCATGACCGCATCCTTCTGGTAGTATTCCTCTGTCTCTGGATTGCTTAGCCAATCCTACAACATATTCAAATCCTTCTCCCATTGAGTGAGCATTTTATCCGAATGTTCATCTTCCTTTATCTCTTGGGAAGATTTTAATATATGCTTCTTCTCCTTCTCCACGACAGTTTCTGTTGGTTGTATTTCTTTTCCTGCACCTGTAACACATGCATTTTTAAATTTAAAAACATTTGGCCCCATGGCCTCTTCTCTATATGTCTCCTGCATCACCTTTTCATGTGAAGCACCTACGTTGGCCTCTACTAGTTTGCTTGGTAGGAATATGCTAATTCCCCCAATGATCAGAACACACCTATGATCTTCCTCCTCTTTTGTCAACACTCCTTGTTGTCTGAACTCTTCTCTGAGTTCCTGAGACTCTCAAACAGTATCAACTTTTCTTTCTTGCCCACCTGGCAACTTGAATTTTTTGGTTTTCCCTCTTGGCAGTCTGCGAGATCTTCGACCGTTCTCTTCTTATTTCCCTTCTGGAAATTTGTGATATCTTCAGTTGATCTCTCTTCCTCCTCATTGAGGCTCTCTCCACTTTTTGTTTCACAAACGCAAACCATCTCCTCCTCTGTGTCCATGAGGTTTTTAACTTGTCTCAGCCACCTCCTCAACACTTGTTTCTGCCTTCTGGGAACCAACTACTGGATATGCCACTTCACTTTTTGCTTTATGGGCCACTCATACCTCCAGCTTCCTTTCTCTTCCTGTTGCATCCTCAACATCAACCTATCGAGCCTCTCTTGGGTCTCCTTGAGCTCTTTATTCATTTTTCTTGGCTCATCTTCCTACGGTATCCTTTTTTACCTTGCTTCTGGCCTTCAGTAGCCATCTTCTCCTTTCCCTGCCCTCCTGGAAAGTCTGTTGTCTGCTGTCTGCAAACAGATCTTCACACACAATAGAGCATCAACACTCTCTCTTCTTCTCCTTTTTTTGCTGTCTACAGAAAAAAGTCCGCTCTGATACCACTTTGACACAAACCCCCACCACCTCCTGGGGCTCATGTGACCTCTCGGTCTAGGATCGTTCTTAGTAAGAAGCTGAATCATCTCTCGGGCTTCTGTTGAGCCCTCAAAATATTATAACACATGCCTTTTCCCCTTACCCTATGCGCAAATTCAATTTCGTGAGGGTCTACTTTCCCATGTGAATAAATCCATGTGACCTCGGTCCAAGTCTGTGCGCTAATACCCTTGAATGGCACACACTTCGGGACTCTGAACTTCGACAGTTCCAACAACAATACATGACGTTCCTCATGAACGTCGAACTCATGAAAAACCAAACAAAAGGAGGGATAGATGGTTCTCAACGCGTGCCAAGATCTACAACTCACAAGTATTTCGGGCCTCCATGCTCTGGGAGTTCTACCCACTTTGACATACAATATCCATGAATTCACGAACTTCGAAGTTGTGAATCGGACAACTGACGCTTGATTCAAATAAACAGTAGATCTATACTCTATGCTCTGGGCTTCAGAGCCTTTTACAACACCACACCTTGAATCCTCCGGAGTGTCGAACTGGCGAACTCACAAGGGGCCTCAATCAACGGTCCACACCTCTTCAGCAACCAACGGCTACGACTCTCTTCAGGATTCTGGTCTTAGGGAGTTTCGAGAGATTAATAAACCCAACTCTCCAGATCGGCGAATTCCGAAGTAGCTAGGAGACACGATCCACGATTCACGTGTCCTTGCTAATGGACGACCTGGATCTTCTCTGGGTTTCGGGACTTCAGGGATCTTCCTGTTGCAACTCTGCACATCCTCCGAATGTCGAATTGTCGGGGGATAGATCTACTCTCCACATGTCCTTCGACCGACAATTGAGATCAATTCCTGCCTTCAAAATCTCTCGACACAAATCCTATGGAGTACCAGATCTTCGAACTACAAGATATGTCGCCACGTGTCCCTCGTATATCAACGATTGAGATTCTCTCTGGCTTTCAGAACTTTAGGGTCTTGTAGGTTTTTTCAACCACACTCCAATTCTTCCAAATAAAAAGACTTCCAGACTACTTCCAATCTATGGACACATGTCCTTAATGATGGACGGTCCAGATTTACTTTGGATCCTGGGACTTTAGGAAATCCATCTCCTCCACGATACTTACGTGAAAACCTTTGAATATGCAAAGTCTGGAGGACTTCAGGGGTTAACAATTGTGCTACTTACCTAGATCCAATGACTATTGATCCTTGCGCTCAGATCCGATGGCGGGGACCTATTCTCCCTTCGTGTATGCTCCTCCTCTTTTCTTGGACTAAATCCAATGGCCCAAATTGCCTCTACATCCCATCAGACAATTGGTATAGCTTCTCCCCTGATGTGCAACTTCACCTCTCTTGAATGAAGGATTTCTTTGAGCTTTCAAAAATGGCTCGACCTTCGAATTCCTCCTCTGCAGGGTCGATCCTCTGGACTCTGCTTGTGTTTTGGAAAAAGCTACTCCTCCTAAGATTTTTTGATTCCTCGAGGTTTCAAAGGGGATTGACCCTTTTATCCTTCAACGAATCCTTTTTCCCTCATGTCAGCACGATGCTCCTTTCTCCCGAGCTTTGACATGTGGAAAACTTGGCCTCTAGCACACTCCTTGCATTTATCCTTTCAATCTTGACTAACACTTAACAAAGTGTTGTCTCTATGCATTCCTTGCACTCGTCTTTGCATAAGATCGAACTATCTCTCCTCATTTTTTGAACCTATAGATGGTTCGACCTTCGCACACCTTGTGTTGGCTCTGTGCACACTTTCACTATTTCTCCTGATCTTGTAATTGCTCGAACTTCAAAGGGGTTTCAACCCTTTTTTCCTCCAAATGGTTTCTTGTGCCCTCTTGGTAGTCACGCTCTTCCTCTAGATATTTTCCAACACTTCAGTAGTGTGTTGGCTTCGTGCACTCCTTGCACCCAACTCTCCTTAAAATCAAGCTATCCCTCTTGAGCTTTCTAACCTGTAGATGGTTCATCCTTCACACACTTTGCGTTGGCTCTTCAGAGTGTTTAGTAAATCTGATGTGCACTCCTTGCACTATCTCTTTTGAGCTTGAGAATGATTTTGGTGTGCCCACCTGGCACGCTCTTTACAGTACTCTTGAACGAGTTCTTACGCACTCCTTGCGCAGGCCTTTTAGAGTCTTCTAACAACTCTAAGGTGCACTCCTTGCACAGCCGTGAGAGCCCAGAAACACTCAGAAAACTACAGACATAGAATTCTATCTATTCTTGCAAAGGAAACATATATGCACTAACGACATCCATAACCATACACAATAACCATTCAAATGCATTTAGAAAACACATATAAAAACACACAAAAACTTATATGCCGGGAAATTTGTCTTTGTATTAAAACTGAATGGTATTTACATTGTATACAAGGCTGGATTGCAATTGAGTCTCAACTCTTTATGTTCTCTCCTTTCCTTTCCTTTACAAATTGACTAACTCCCTCTACAAATCTCTTCAACAATTCGACTAACTTCTGACTGGTCATACATTACATTGATTTATACATGAGGGGGCTTCTCGATCCTTCCCTCCAGATTATTCTAGGGCTTTCCTATCGCATTTAAGCGTCCTACCACTAAGGATTTATTACAATAAATATTTATTTACACCTCAAGATCTGTACAACTACAACCCATTAAAGGTGACTTTACACTCATCCTGTAAAAATACAGTGGCTCGGATTTCCTTGAGCGTTTTCAAACTTTAATTACATTAAATTTCATTAAATTTCATTAAATTTGAGATTTGAACTTAAAATTGAGAAAGTTGACATTTCTCTCTCCTTGGGATCCGCTCCCTCCTAGTGCGTTGTTGCACTGGTTGCTGATGCGCTAATGAGTTGGAGCAATGATCCTGCATCAACTTGATTGCGATGTATCAGGTGAGGGCATAAGAACAATTCTAATGCAACATAGACATCTGATAGCATATGAGAACAAGAAACTCACAGAGTCAGAGAGACTCTATTCCATCTACAATAAAGAGATGCTCTCCATCATGCATGCCTTGGTGAAATTTAGATAGTACTTGGTAGGTGGAAAATTTGTGCTTAAGACTAACCACAATAGTTTGAGACACTTCCTAGGGTAGAAGGACTTAAATGAGAGGAAACAAAATTGGGTCAACAAATTGCATACATATGACTTTGACACTGAATATGTGAAAGGGAAGAATTTTTTTGTTGTTGATGCTCTTTCCAGGAAACCTGAGATATGTTCACTTGTAGATATTTCAATTGACTGAAAATCTCATCTCTTGGTATAGTATTCCAATAAAATTTTTTATTGTGAGTTGATGGATTACAACATACATGATGTCATGTACAAAGTGGTGGATGACATCATCAACTACAAGGACTGCATATACTTTGTCCCCGAGTCTACATTGGAGAAGATTATGAGGGCTATGCATGATGCACCTCTGGAATGCCATCTTGGGTACTTTAAGACTTACAGGAAGATCAGAGAGAGGTTCACCTAGAAGGGCCTCAAAGATGATGTATTGAGACACGTGAGGGAGTGTATGACTTGTTAGCAGAACAAGTCAGAGTAGACTCATCCTACATGGTTATTACAACCCTTACCCATCCCAGAGCAGAAGTGGGAAAGCGTGTCCATGGAGTTCATCACAGGTCTACTGAAGGTACATGGCAGATAATGCATATATGTGGTGGTCGATTGATTGACCAAGTTCAAACATTTATTTGCCATATCCTCAAAACACAAGGTGGAACATGTAGCATAGTTGTTCTTCAGGGAGGTATTCATACTCCATGGGTTGTCGAAGTACATTTTTCAGTGACAAAGACAACAAATTCCTCAATGCATTTTGGTAGGAGTTGTTCAGGTTGGATGGCATAGAGTTGACTCTTAGCACTAGTTACCACCCCTAGATATATGGTCAGACAGAGATATTGAACAATTGGCTCAAGGGGTATTTATGTAACTATGTGTTCTGGAAACAAAAGGAATGGATTAGGTGGTTTCATTTGGGAGAACATTGTTATAATACCACTTATCACATGTCCATTGGTATGACCACTTATCACATGTCCATTGGTATGACCCCATTCTGATCATTATATGGCTATGATGCTTCGTCATTCGTTGATATGGATTTTAGAGATAGCAGGCCCCCTAAAGCCAATGATTGGATCCAGGAGAGTCAAGACATCCTCAATACTCTCAATGAAAATTTATAGATGATACATAACCAACAAAATATTATGTAGATAGGTACATGGTTGAATGCACTTTCGAGGTAGATTACATCCATATAGACATTCTTCAATGAAGAAAAGTGGTGCAAAAAATATTAAGTCACGCTTTTATGGTCCCTAGAGGGCGATTCAGAGGTTTGGGGAAGTATCCCATGAGATGGAGTTGTTCAAAGGAAGTAAGATCCATGATGTATTCCATGTTTCGTTCCTCAAGAAGGCATTCAGACAATAGGTCACTTCGTCAACATAGTTACCCCCATTGGACGAGGAGGGGAATTTGGTGTTAGTTCCTGATGAGGTTCTAGAGCTCATGGAGAGGAGACTGAGAAACAAGGTGATCCGAGAGCACCTCATCAGATAGAGAGATTTGCGAGTAGATGATTCCACGTGGAAAGGTGACCAGATCTTGCAACATCTTAACTTGTAGTTGCTTGAGGACAAACAATATCGGGAAGGGAGGACTGTAATGTCCCTTTCCAAATGATCACTCCAGGAGTTGACATAATAGCTTAAGTGATTCTCGTAGGCTATAGTCAGTGGAAAAAAAAGAATTAATCAATTATTTGATGTCACCGGGCAAAAAAAATCTTTTCAAAAGTGACATTGAGTAATTAAGTGAAAATGCGTTCAAGTGACCTTGAGCTTATAAAGTCACTTTACTTTATTAAAATGGTAAAAGGGTTAGAAAAATGGTGAAAGAGGAAATAAAAGAGGAATGAGGGCTCCCTCTCTCATTATGAATTGTTATTTTTATTAAAAAAATGAATTTGAGGAGCTCTTGTGGCTTTTGGCTCTTGGGAAGAAAAATTCTAGAGAGAAAGATTGGTTTCGGTGGTGAGACCATCCACTCTAGCTGGTCGGGGAGAGAAGATCACTCAGATATTTTCATTGTTCTTCAATGTGGTCGAGATTTCATCTTAGTGGTTGAGTTTTCTCACTTGGTGGTTGAGTTCTACTTGTATGTGGTCGAGTTTCTTACGTTGGGTTGTATCTCTTTATTTGTGGCTGAGTTTCTTAGTGTGGGGTCAAGTTATTGGTTGAGGGGACGATTTCCTATCTGCTGGGTGATTTTGCTGGACAATGAGCCTGAGTTCTTTCCTTTGACGCTTCATTTTGGGTTGAATCTCCCTTTTTGGACCGAGTGCTTGTTGTATGCAAGCCGAGTTTAACTTCTTAGTAGAGTTATGTTCCTTGTTGGGCCGTAACCTTTGGTTGGATGTTGCCATCTTCTGTTGAGGGTGCATATTACTAAACATGGGACCCATTTGCATAGTATGGATAGATTCCTCTTGAAGAGGGGGAAAAATCCTTTTTTGAGACTGTGTATATGCAGTGAGGGCCAAGTTTCATGTTGAAAAGGGTGTATTCTCTTCGTTGGTAAACATGTGGGCCTATAGAGTCCATTACTATCATTGTTGGTATCTTGAGGAGGGACGATTCAATCACAACAACAACCTATGACACTTTGTTACTCTTCTTATCTAAGATCTATACCAATTCTGATTTGAGGTCAGTTTTGTCATATTTATGTCAGTTCTGTGCACTTATTTGTTGTTGTATTAGTTCAGTTTGAATGGGAAAAGAAGAAGATTAAATTGATGGTGTTTTGTTGTTGTTATAACAATTTAGTTTAATTGTTGTTCATTATTGTTATATCGAATGCATGTATGCAAACTGTTTGACCAAATATCCACACTATTAAACTAAGTGAAAATCCAAAACAAAATTACTTAGTTCATTACAGATACTTACCATTTACTATTAGGAAGACCATGGAAATATGATAAAAGTGTAATTCTTGATGAGAAAATCACCTGCACTTTTTTAAGAAAAGAAATAAATTACATTTTCCTTTGAAAGAAGAAGAGTCAAAGAAGTGTATTATACACTAAACGGTTTATTATGTTGCCTTGTAGCCTAATAAATGAGTGCCATACCTTGTTGCGTAATAAGTGGAAGAAATGCATATGCGGAGGTTATTTCAAAAGTTAGAATGTTGTTAGAACAATACAAACATATAAGGAAATTTTCTCAAATAAATAGCTTCTAGGGAGAATAACAATTCATTAAATAGAACTAATTCCTAGAGAAAGTTTACCAAACTAAGTTGCTTCTATATTAAGTTCAATGGATAATGTGACAATGAACAACGAGGTTAATGAGTTGTTATCCAAACGTTTGATCAAGAAAAGTATGAATTTGTGCATAGTGGAAATGTTGATTGCACTAGAGAATGGTGGGAATAAATGATGTGTATAGATTTCAAAGTAATGATCAAAATTACAATTAGATACAAATATCTATTGCATAATATTAATGATTTGATGGACCATTTGAGTGGAAATAATTATTTTTTCAAAACAGATTTATAGAGTGGATATCACCAAATTTAGTTTAGAGAAGTGGTCGAACTAAAGACAACATTCAAGACCAAGGATGGGAAGTGTGCATGTTTTTTTATGCCTTTGGACTGACCAATCTCCTAGTACTTTCATGAGGTTGATGACAAAAGCTTAAGGTCCTATATTGGTAAGTTTGGTGCAATTCACCTCGATGACAATCTTATTTTCAACAAAACTAATGTAGCACTTGAAGTTAGTTTTTGAGACACAGGAGTTGAATATTAATATGAATAAGTTCACATTCTTCTAGGAGGATCTAATATACTTGGGGTTATTCATGTCCAAAGAAGTATTACAAATGGATATTGACAAGGTAAAATAAATTTTGAACTAGATCACATTACTCAATGGCATAGTTAGAGTTTCTTATGGTCGCAAATTTCTATACGAGGTTAATCAAGAATTTTAGTAATGTTTACACACCAATTACATAGTCTCTTAAGAGATACACATTCTAGTGGACGGAAGTGATTCAATACAATTTTGAATTATTGAAGAAGAAGGTGAAAAAATCCATGGTTAGTTTTCTAAGTTCATTATGATGCTAGGTGAAAAAATCCATGGTTAGTTTTCTAAGTTCATTATGATGCTAGTCTAGTTGCAGTTAGCAAGCATACATTAGCAAGAAGTTGAATGAGGTGATGAAAAGGAGTTCTTTGTATTCCTACGAGTTTTATCCAATATAGAAAGTGTTGAAGCATTGGATAACTTATATATTACATAAAGATCTTGTATAGTTTACAAATCACCAAGCACAAATGTTAGTCAACACATAGGTGAATTCTAATTAGTGACATTTCAAGTGGGTTGAGTATCTACATAACTATTTTTGTTGTTGTTGAGAAACATAAGGTAGGGAAGGAAAATCAAGTGGCCAACAAAGTGAGTGGAAAAATAGTATTGTTCACCACCATGAAGAATGAAAAAATGAGATTTAATCTAATTAAGGAGATGCACGAGAATGACATGGATTTTGCATAAATTATGTAAATATGTAAGAATTTGGTCTTGCGATATAGGATATCACAATTGGGCCCTTTTTTTAAGGATGGATACTTGTTAAAAAATATACGATTATGCATTCTAGAATGATCAAGAGGGTGATTCTCATTAGGAAGATGCATAGTGTAAGCAATACTGGAAAACATTTTGGGCATGAAAAAACACAATTGTTCCTAGAAAAGAGTTATTGTTGGTTGAGCATTGAGGAGAGCATGTTTGTTGAGTGGTGTAAGATTTATCAAATGATGAAGGGAAAAAGTTAGAATAGAGAATTGTATACACCACCATTTCAAGTTTCAAAAAATATGTGGGAAGATATCTCAATGCACTTTGTTCTTGGATTCCTAAGAATACAATGAAAGTTTGATGCAATATTTATTGTGGTGGATAGGTTTTAAAAAATGTTTCACTTTTTTCCTTGTAGGAAGATAAGTGATGGTAGTTACTATGCAAATATGCTCTTCAAGAAAATTACAGAATTCATGGACTATTAAAAACAATCACTTCAAATAGAGATATGAGCTTCATCAGTCGTTTTTTTAGATATTTTAACAAAATATAGGAATTAAGTAGCAATATAGTTCACCATACATCTTAAGGGATGGTAAAATTAACATAATATAGGAATTAATGGATGGTCAAATTGAGGTGGTGAACTTAAGTTTAAGTAGTCTATTAAGATGCTTGGCTCGAAATATATCAAAATAGTGGGATTAGATACTAGTGCATGTGAAATGTTTTTACAACTTAGCAAATATGAAGAGGTTTCCCCCATGAATATAGTGCATGGAAAAGACTCAAAGGATGAGATAGACTTGATTGAGTTTCCATTTGGATATGAAAAGGCCCATGATGATGGAAATACATTTGCAAAGTAGTTGTAATGGATTTATGCACATGTTCATGAGAAGTTGTTGGAAAACAACACAAGCTACAAGGACGACACAAATGCACATCACATATTCAAGTCATTCAAAGTTGGAGACCAAGGGATGGTTCACCTATATTATGCCATAATGGTATAATATAGGTAGGAGATAAATATAGAAAAAAATTGTGAAAGAATAATACAGGATGGAAAAATCAATGGTACATATTTAGCAAGTTCAAGAAAAATTAAGTGGGTTGGAAAGTGTGCAATGGTCTTCTTGTTTTGGCCTAAGGAAAGAAGCACATTGGAATGAGGGGACGAGGAAAATTTAGAATCATGGCACATGCAAATGTAGTAAGCATAAAGGTTAGTTGGAAAAAGCATGTGTGTGAAATACTAGATAAGAGAGAACATATTATTGGAGCGTTGAAAACTTACAAATGGAAATAAGAGAGGACCTAAGGGCAGTTTGGAAGAAGTGAGAGGAACATGCAAACTCGACTGGAGGAAGACAATGCAACGAGTAGGAAATGAACATGTGTATGGAACTAAAGAGACAAATCATGAGATAGAGACATGGGGAAGGTAGAATGATTATAATATAAATACTCCACTAGCTAAATAGATATGATAGAATGTAATGTACCTCTAAACTAAAACACCAAAACAAGGTCTAATTTTAGGTCAAAAAGTGGGTAGAATTTTTTTTTCCTAATAAAAGGCTAGTTTTCAAAGCCAAATGTCAAGCATTATGATCAAATAATATTACTACTACTAGAATGCTTCTATTTTCAATCACATTCCATACTCATCTCCTTATCAAAACTGCACTTGAATTCAAAGTAATGCTCAAAACAAAGATTAAATGCATAAACATGTCATTATTGCAATAATTCCAAGCCTAGTAACTATAAGAAAACTTGAACATAACTAGCTCAACAATTCAACATTACTTTCTTTACCACAATCATCCTTGTTCACAACCTCATGTATCAATCATAAGCTTGATGTTGCAACTCATTTCCAAGAGTGACGTTTTTTTTTTATTATGAACACTCAATACTAAGGAATATAAACTTAGGCTTATAATGATGTCAATTTGTTTACTTCTTTGATAGCTTTATGTGATTATTTTCTTCTTTACTCTTGCATTTCCATGATGGGATATAAATAATATTGTAAATAATATAAGCTAAAATTGTATTGTCATTTGAAGTTGTATGAAAAGTATTAAAGAACACACTAAACAAGCATATACATCTTGTAATAAATAAACTAATATAACTCTATATTAACCTAGGATTCCTTATGGGTTAAGAGATATCAAATTGAGATTTTCACCTCAAGCAATTTGATATCTCGCTACACAGTAAATTTGAGATTGAAATTAACATGTTCTTAAGTTATGTACCCTAAAATTGTTTTCTACATATAATGACAAAGTATAGCATATTTGGGATGATTATTGATCATTATCAAGGAAGTACCCAACAATCATAATGGCCATGGATGAAATCATGCACACTATCAAAGACGAATATTATCTACAAGAATCAAAAGTTTTCCACCTCATTTATTTAATCCTCTTTGCTTTTTTTATTGCAACGACAACATTGTTAGCATATATTTCTATTTGTCAAAAGGAATATGTCAATATGATACAAAGAATACTTGTATATGTGATCCAGGTGGATATCGGTGGCCACCCACCTTTTCCAAATGGCTCAAAACAGTTTTCTGGCCATTTTGGCAATTTACTATTTTTAGCAGGTTTTAACTTCCAGGGCCATTTTGAGGGCCTAAATGAAGTTTTTTCGAGATCGAGGTTCTCAATGATAGACGAAGGTATGATTGAGCCCCCAAAATGAATCTCCTCGACGATACCTTTCCAACGAGTTATCACACGCCTAAAACGGAGATCGTATGCAAAAGTTACGACCCCGGGAAGTTGATGCACCAACT
>JZKD02S2361553.1:231217-248205 GCA_000966675.3 Picea glauca | reverse complement strand
AACATTTCATCCAAGAAGTCTTGAGAAATGATGGGTTAACCCAAGTTGGTCTGGTCACACATCCAGCTCCGGTTAGCCAATTAATACAAGATCTATCCCATAGGTTGACTAGAGCAAGTAGAAGTAAACATCGAAGGAGTGAAGAAAAAGGACGATTTTGAAGTCATCGAGATCATGGATGATTCTGATCCATACCATGCATTGCTAGGAATTGACTGGGCCTTTGACAATAATGCGGCGTTAAACTTGAAGAAGAGGCAGATGTCCTTCGAAACTAACACCCTATGTGTGTTTATGCGACTGGACCCATATGAGGGTGACCACTACAATGAACCCATAGATGAGGATGCACAGAGCTTGGGAGTTGAAAATATTTATAAGGTCACGGGGCACATGGAGGACTACATCAACTCCACCACATATGGAGAACTAAGTTGGAGGAGTGTCAAATCTTATGACACATATTCTAATTATTCCCTAGAGAGGTAGTAGAATAAGCTTTACGAGGTGTCAACAAGGAGGTGCACACACATCGTGGCAAAAGAACGCGTGGAAGACTTTAGCTCCTATCAGTATGATGAGTCTGAGTCGATAGACATATTAATTGCATGGATGCAACAAATTCAAGAGTATCAGATATTCCATACCCTTGATACAGTACAGGTTAGTAGGATCACGCGATGGTGGGTCGCGTATTGGGAACCTTATCAAGAAGGGGTGACTATGGAGGCAGACATGCACGAAAAATTCAGAGAAACCAAAATCCACATCACATATATTTACGGAAGAGGGTGGTTAGCCAAGAAAAGGCATAGTGCATGTCGTAAATATTTAAAATCTCACTGTGCTCGCCCACACCCACCACCTTTACCACTAGTCCCCAAATTTTTCAATGAGCTAACTTCCAAACCTCCCACACTTTTTCTACATACAATGGTCAATTTCATGTACCCCCCACAACCATTTACTAAGAGCCACCCATTTCTCCCCCATTTAATAGATCCAAACGAGCTACATACCAACACTAATGAGATCCTACACCAATGGATACTGCAAGAACCCAACAGGCTTGATATCAAGCCCCCTCGGGCGAAGTTGATCGATGGAACAAATATAGGGCCATGGTATGAACCATCTGGGGCTACTATAATCAATTCTTTATAAAAGTTCGAATCAAGTTGGGATGAGCAAATCACATGTGCGGCACCCCCAACCATCAAGTCTAGTGTATGTATAGTTAAGTCCCCAATATTGTTACCAAGTTTTCACTACTTGCTATAGCAACGGGCCATGGGTCACATCGATCACTCTACTAGGAATTCTCATGCATCATTGGTACTACCGTTGTAGCTAGTTCATTGATAGAAGAACAATTTATTTAATTCCACATTCATTACAATTGTCATTGCCACCATTTAGCGAGAAGTTCGACGTTCCCAACCTCCTCTCCAACCATCATCCCACTTCATTCATACATGAAAACATGAATGTGAGAAAACCTTCTTTCATTCCCAACATATGAAAGCATGATTACCCCTGTACCACAAGTATTGGGCTCTAACGTCAACTTCGCGCGAGTCTCAAATGCATTTCCTGGCGGATACATTTATCCATAGGGGATATCATCAGGACATAAAATTGGCATTGGTATCTCTCTAGTTGCACCCTTCCACCAACATATTCTAAGTAATCATTGGCTCGTCACCTCCTCCCTTTCCTATTACTCACCCCCCCTCTCCCCACTGTCTCCACGATATAAATACCCTCTCTCCCCTAACAGATCCTTGGAGAAAATTCTCCACATCTTGTTCTCAGCCTCTGTTGTCCTTCACCCTCGGTTCTACTTCCCCCTCCTTCACTTATTTAATGGCCCAATTCTGCCACCATCCTGGGACATGTGCTTCCCCGCCCCATCAATACCCTCTCATTCCCACATTCTAGTTCTTTTAAATATTAATGTTGTATCAACAATTGTTAGGTCAAACCTCTATTCTACTAACCTACCTGCTCTCTCATTGCTAAGTGTCTCCATGCTTTATCCCCTTTGTTGATTGGGAGGGCCCATTCATTTCACCTATTCCATTCTTTATCCCCTTTGTTAATGAAGAAGGAATTCCTCTTTCACCATCAATGCACTTCCTCCTGCTACCCCTCTAAGGCTTGCGCATATGCACAGACCCATTGCCAATCCTCCTTCTCTCACCTCGTCCCATATGCCCACATCCCTCCTTTGGTAGAGTGGCTTGGGCCCACCAACTCTACTTGGTCATCCTACTCTCAACAGACTGACATACATGGATAATTTCTCGAGGCGGTGCCTTAATTATTTTCAGTATGATGCCTCAAGAAAATCCTTTGTTCCCCTCCATAGACACCATCGAAGGTTCCAGAGACAGAATTTGCCCGCATGCACTCCAACTCCATCTGTCACCACACATTCTTCCTCTGAAATTCGTGGACCTAAGTTGAGCTACCCCTACAACCCACATTGATGATTTTCTCTTACTTGAGTCCAATCATTCAAGCAACTTGTTTTGTCGTACGATGATTTGCGCTTACTCTACTTTTGCGTCATCCGAACTTCTCCAGTTGGCTTGAGGAAAATCCAAATAGTAGCGGTGGGAGCATGTTGGCACCTAAATTTTTGGGTACATTTTTGCACACGTACACAAATGAAGTTATGCGTGCTCATTCCATATTTTTTCACGCATCGAAGAAAATGCACGATGAATTCCATAGTGTGCACATTAGACTGAGTTTTATCAGCAGCATGCCAAGCATTAAGACTACCAAGTGCATGTAGGTATGATTTTTGTCAGTTGCGTTGGAAACCAAGAATATGCCCACTAAAATCAAGAAAAGAATCATCGAGAAATCTCTCAGAATGATTATTTCCGCAACAGATGAAGACGTGGGGTGTCTAGAAGATGAGTTGGTCAAGCATTTAAGATTTTCCCTAATGCATAGAGTCTATGTGGAGCACTAGCAGGCACCAAAAGCATGCGAGGTAGTTGGATCAGATAAGCGAGTGGAGCAACGAAGAAAGAGATAGTGTTCCCCATCAGCGAAAGATATAAAAAGGAGCTCTAAGCTCAGAAAAGGAGGTAGCTAGTTAGTATATGAAACATACGATTGTATATCAATATTGAGCTCACTCTGAGACTATTGTAATCATGTGATGTTTTGAATGTATTTGTGTGTCTTGGTTCTATCTGAATCATAAGGCAAGGTGCATAATGCATTCCGTTGTATTCCCATTATTTTGCATAGTAATGATATTAATTTCAATGGTTTTCCTAAGCAGTTGTTCAATGCACTGTATATCTATGTATGATGGAATGCTCCCAATAATAAATATATGGTAGTTTTGATCTATTTTGTGTCTCTTGTGAATGAACTGAATATGGGTGTGTATTGTTCTTATTCTTAGTCCTAAAAATAGTCTATCAGACATGAGTTCCATGAATGTCGATAACAATAGTGTTTCATATGTTTAATCCTCCATCCCTGACATAAGACCTTATGGTCTCTATGATCCTCTCTACATCTTGGGTGAGACCTTCCTCAACCTTGGATTAGGATTGATATGCTAGTGCTTAGGGTTTTTTGTTGGACATGCTCTGGATGAAACCTGGGTCTAAAACTTCCCAGTGTTAAGAAGGTTAGTACGCACACAAGCGTGAACTGAAAAGAACAACACAACACCCAACAATTCTTCACACTTCACACATATATAGATCGATCCATAAGGCCATCTTATATAGAACCAAGGTGGAACAAACTCCCTTGAAGTGAGAAATATGAGGTCCACATAGATCGATGGGGATGCATAACAAACTCCTTGATTTCTACCTTGTTATGTGCACTAGTTGACTGATTTGTTTTAATTGCGCGACCAAATGAATGCCTAGTCAACCATCCAATTGGTCCTTAGTAAACCACTCAGTTGACTTCTAAGTCGACTCTTCTAGTGAACTATCGACTATCGACTGACTATTTCCAGAAGATCTATAGGTGTGATGAAATTGCATAGCCTATTGTTCCAACAATTATAAGCATTATAACTTCCATGCATCTCTTCATCTTCTTCTTTGTTGCTTTAATTCCTCATGTATACTCATTTCTTTCTCTTTACATTGTTTTTTACTTTTTCACTTTAGTTCTATGTGTACAATCTTTTTCTTTCTCTTTGTGTTGTCTTCCTTTGCTTGATTTCTCATGCTTCTATTACTGCTTCCAAATTGCACTTAGGGCTTCTCTTATTTCCATTTGCAAGTTTTTGTTTCTAAAAAATATGTTCTCTCTTGTCTAGTGTTCAATGCACATTCATTTTCCAATTCACATATGTGCTTGTTATCTTCTCACATGCCTTCATCCTAAATTTTCCTTGTCCCTCATTCCAACATGTTTCTCTTCCTTGGGACAAAATTACAAAACCATTGTATAATTTTCAAACCACTCAATTTTCTTCAACTTGCTAAATTTGTGCAACCTTATTTTGTCATCTTGCATTATTCTTTCACAACTTATTTGTAAGTTTTCTTCCTACTATATCCAATTATATCATTATAGCACACGCTTTATTTTGATGCTCTTGCACTCATATATTTCGTAGATTATCTTGCAACAATGTTCTCCTGCAAGATAACACTAGTACATCCTCTTGTGGTGTTCTCCATTTTTTGTTTGTTAGCTATTAACCAAAACCAGAAATTGACCAAATCAATATTGTGAAGGAGGAGTCGACCAAATCAACACTGTGAAAGAGGAATTTGCAGACCTTGGATGAGAGATGGATGCTTGTGGGTGAGCATAGATGCTAGTCAAGTTAGGAATTCTTCACCCATAGTGTATTTTTTGCTCATTGGATGCTTGAGAGCCAAGTTTATCTGACCAAGTTAATCCCATAAATCATTTAGCATATTGGACTCTTTCTACCTACATTAAAAAGCATTGGAATAAAAGAATATCCCAAGGGATTGTTGAGCAAATGAAGGGAATATCTTCCTTGTGTTGTGTAAGGAAGTGGAAGAGAGTGCCATGGTTGTTGGATAAAGTGGCTAGAGAGCTGTGTCGTGAGAAAACTAGCTAAGTCATGTAAGAAATTGGATTGGGTTGAATGGACTAGAACCCTGTAACTTGGTTCCTTCACCTTGCTAGCCTCATATCCCAACTTGGGGGTGGGATATGCACTAGATGCCTATGGTTAGGTGTAAAACTGCTTGTACGTGACTAATTTCTTGGACTATCTCTTGTTAAAAGACAAGTGTTATGTCTATGTCTATGACTCTATAATTGAATGTTATTTATTGCTATGGAAATATATGCATCTTGCATGTTGTGTGTGTGAGATTATGTTTAATTTTGAGCATGGGCATTTGGTTTCCATGAAATTTGTTAATCCATTCTTGTTAATTCTACTACATTTTTATTATTGCACATATATGTGCATTAAAAACAAATCTAGGTCCTTATGGAAGGCCATCTTTGCTATCTCTTGGTGAAATTGTCTTTAATGGCTTGAACTTGTATTTCCTTGTTTAGTAGCTCCTTCTCCCATGGCTAGTAGTGCACGAGAGAGATGCCACATTATTCGATAAATCTAACACTACCACATTATTCCATAAATCTAACACTTTAATTGAAAAACTAAAATTGAAATTACATAAATTGAAATCTAAACTAAGATGCAAAATTAGAAACTTAAAATAAAATCTCTTTTAAGTATAAATAACAGTTTCAAGGCATTTTTAAATAACATGATTAAGAAATCTATCCAGAATTCATGTATGTACTCAAAGTTGTAAAATAAAAAAACATCTTACATAGATTTGGCAAACATATATCTAAATGTTTCAAAACTATGCCAAATTGGTGAGATATAATGCATGAAGTCACAATACAAATTTCCCATCTTTAAAAGTTACAAGTACCAACAAATTTCATGTTATCATGTGATTCAATTTGAAGATGTGACGCCGCATATAACTTGCTCAACGATTCAACATAATGTGAGTACTTAATGCTTTTATATGCTTGTCATTGAATATGATGATAATAATATGTCATGTCTTTATCTTGAGAACTAAAAATATGAGCACATGGTTGGAATGGAGCTTCAAAACTAAAACTCAGAGTCTTCAAGAAAAATAACAATATGTTATAGCCTTGTAGTCAAGCTTGTTAGGTGTAGGGTTATCCAACACTATGTTCCCTACAACGGGTTGTGTATGGTGAATAGTTCATAGATGTGCTTAATGTAGGGCCAATAGGTGCATTTAGGATTATTTGTTCATGCATTTATTGTAGATTGTGTATGGTGAATAATTCATAGATGTGTTTAGTGTAGGGCTACCAGGTGCATTTAGGATTATTTGTTCATGCATCTATTGTAGATTGGCATTTTGGACTCGACGACAAAAATTCTAGGTGTGGCATCACAAAAGGGGAATAAACAATAAGTATCTAGAGTCTTGATTCTAGATTTGTGACTAAGGTGTTGTGGATGAGTCTGATGATGAATGAAAGAGTGAGAGGATATAATATTTTCAAAATGATTTTGTTAATAATATGTATAGAATATGTCGATATGATTATCAGTTTGCATTTACATGTGTTGTTGCTAAAGGGGCTAGAAACAACCAAGAGACAATGGTAGGGGCCCTTAGTGCTTGAGATGAAGAAGTCGGTAGAATCAAAACTAGTATGTTCAAAGAAGATGTTGAAATCCAACATGTGTTTATCCATACTAGAAATAAGAGAGACATGGCCTAGACTATGGGAGTCGATGACTTCTTGTAATGTAGACCAACAAAAGTATTGTTGAGACCTTTGTTGGGAGTGTGTTTCTAGATTTGCAATAGGGTCATGCCCTAAAAATAGTTAGTCAATCTTAATGATAGACACACTTTTATATTTATGTCCTCGTTTTAGGAGATCAAACAAAGTTACCAACTTAACGAGAACTCTCCAGAGTTTTAAGTTTTTTAGAGGTCGATTTTAGTGGCTATTTTTACTTCCATTTCATAAAGTGATGCTATTGGTAGCTCCCTTTTTTCAGGAAGTGGTTAAAATTGTGACTTGTTTGAAATCGTAGCCTTGACAAGCGGACAAAACCTTAAAATTGACCCTCCGCTCGAACATTGATGTTACCAGTAGCACCGATTTTATTTTTGGAACTAAATTATCACTTAACTAAAACTGAGACCTTAACCACTAATACCATTGGAAATAAAACACTTAAAAGTGGCTTCTAAATTGGAAAGTGAAGATAACCGAAAATTAATTAATTATATATTTATTTTTTGATAAAATTACATTAAAAATGTAAATTGAAAAATTAACCCCCTTTTTAAATAAATTTACATAATAAAAAAAAAACTTTTATTATTAAAAAATGAAAATAGTCTCCTTTGTTTCTCTCTCAAAACACAACTTTGAAATAATTTAAAAAGACAAAATTTAAAAAATCAAACCAACTAGAAAAAACAAACTTTAAAATAAATAAATAAAAACTAATAACTAAAACCAAAAAATAAAATTAAACCAATAAATAGATAAAATTAAAATCTTAAACAACAAAATTAAAATTAAAACCAAAAAATCTAAATTAAAAAACCAAAAAAACAAAAATTAAAAAAAAAAAAAACAATCCAAATTTTAAAATGTTTAAAACTAAAACGAAACTAATAAAAAAAAATCAAACAAACATGCCAAATACCTCACATGCATAATACATTCTAGCGGTTCATGCATAAAAACATGCATGCATATAACTATAAAAAACACCTAGAATTTTAGATACTTTGATAAACATAAAAATTTATCATAAAATATGACGATTAATTGCTTCCGCATGATTGGTAGGAGGAGAGTTCCGAGTCTCCAAATCCATATCTTCCAACATTGGATGCATTGTATTTTCTTTCTTGAGATTTGCATGGACGGAGTTTATGGACACTCTATGGTTAGAAACTATTGAATGTGAATATTTGTTAAGATATAATGACCATGTTTCTCAACATATTACCATATTACTTAGCTTTCAATTTATCAATTTTCAGTTTGTGTTGAATAAGGGTGTTCAAAATCATAACTATCTATGAGGTAAACTGGTGTTCATTCTTGTGGACCTTGGAGGTCACTGAGAGAATGGAAGATCTATTCATTGAATTGATTCCTCATGTCTTCTCAATGCCCTCCTAAAATCTCATGCCTCTCTATAATCCATATTAACAACAAACCTTGAAAAACAATTAGACCAAAGATTATACGGGACAGTGTTAGACTCAAGTTTAAGAACAAGAGAAGACTCCCAATGGTCCCCATGTTTCCAGGACTCAAGTATAGAACCCTTTGTTCCCAAATAAGCGCCAAGTAACCATAATTTCCCAAAACAGAGGAGTTGGTTGTCCGAGGGAACACGGATCAAAATGTACCCAAGAGAAACCACCCAAAGACACTCTTGAATGCAAATAAATACTTAGTAACGAGATGGGTATTCACCAGAAAACTCAAGAAAAGCCTAATTTGTCCTGGACAAATACCAGAGCCTCACACAAAACCTTGCCTAGGGCCACACTGAACCACCCTCAATACCATGCACTAACAATGCATTTCCCTAGGAGGCCAATACCAATAATAGATTACTACTTCACAACTCAAGGCAAACACAAATAAGTTGAAGTTCCAAATTACTAACCAAAGTCAAAGAGAAGGTCTTACCAAGATTGGTCAGGCGAGCTTCCCCTTTGTGACACAACAAACACTGACCTCACTGCAAACCATTATCCCACCTTGCCAAAACAACACTTCAACAATGTGTTCAAGAGACAAAGCAACCAATAATTCATCCATGTGAGGCTGAGAAGTGCACATCCTTTCGAATCTATATCCTATGCTTGAAATCCAGTGGTAGCAATTTACTAATGAGTAGCAATTAATTCACATGCTATGTGTCTTTGACTTCATATCAATGGTTACTAATGTTGTTAGGGGATAGGTTGGTAACACCATCCCTCATTTTTCCTAATGACTCAAGGGTTGTAAACAATTGCTTCATTGGCTAATAAATATGCTTAGTGGCTAAATTCTCAGAGAACTTGATAAAACAACACCTTGTGTAGATTACTGATATCTACTAGACTCGAGCTATGGTTGAGGCAAGGTTATTATCTGTGGGGACTATTCTCGAGACCATACGTTTGATTATTATGCTTGAATCTTTGATTACAATAAAAGAGCTAAGTTTGGTTTCTTTGGCTAAAACGATACCTTGATAGAGTGTGTATGCTTTTGCATGATTGTTTGTAGCCTTTCTGAAACCCATACATATAATCTTCTAGATTTCCTTCGAGATCAAGGATGATCCTCCATGCCTATCAACCCTCATTGACAAACAATTGTTAAAAGGTTAAAGTACCTTAGATTGTAGAAATGTTGTCACCCAACATATTGAGAGGTGAAAACTTGCTCAAACACTACCCATAAACATATCATTATATGTGTTTTGGACATAGTTGTCAAGTTCAAATTCAAATTCGATACGATACTATAAAAATTCGAATAAAAAAATTTTCAATTTGTCAAAAAAATTAGAAAGTATACCTCTTAAAGATTTAGATATATATACTTCCCTTCCTAGAATAGCTATGCATTCTACTCATTTTCTTCCTCATTCATTTTGAAATTCGAATAACTTCTAATAACTCTAGATACAATTCATCCAAAGAAATGGAACTCACCTCTTCCCTCCAAAAACCCTCTTTATTTCTATTTATCTAAGATCCCTCCCCAAATTAAGATTTGTAGATACATATTTAAAAAATATCCACAACCACACTTCTTACTTCTAATCAAATTTGTCCCACTTTCATACTTCATACTCAAATTCTGCCCTTTCATGTTTTCTCCCTTTCAAAGACCTCGCATAGCAAAATTGAAAAATTTTCAAATCCAATAATTACTTCCCCTTTTCTTTTCCTTCTACCTGCACACGATCTTGCATCTATTTATCTATGTTTAGGAATCAGGCAGGTACTACTCCTAGCTTTTTATGACTGCGAACGAACAAATCTGGGTGGGGTAAACTAAAAACCATGGATTTTTTGTAAATTTTTTTCAGATTCAACCGAATTTGGTTACTATGGTTTTGGGAGGTTTTTGATTCAATGTTAGAAAGGTGAGATTAATCTCCGCTTTCAGTCTTTTAAGTATGGAGAAATTTACCATTCAATCTCTTTTTATCCTCTCCATGGTTAATTAACAGAAAGTCAATACATATTCGAACCAGGTTATACATTTTCAGGTACACATACCTCTCCCGAACATGTAGCTCAATGAATATCAAACTTTGCTGGCGCTGCAAATTTTTGAATGCCGATACTGTTTAAGCAAACTCATGCTGGTGACAGTTATTCTCTTCATGGGGTGCACTGGAGATGGCATTCCATCACAACAGCAGGTTGTCATTGTTTGTCCGGTTCTCCTATTGTTATCCCAACATAAAACCCTTCACCGCTCTTCAACACGCCGCATTACAGAGAGAAGAGGGTATGGATGAACAGGAGTTTTCAATGGACCATGACACCTGCGCTTCTCTCTTGCAGGCCTGTGCCAACACCAGAACTCTGGCAGAAGGCAAGCAACTGCATGCCCGAGTGCTCATAACTGGAATGAAGCAGACACTCATTCTAGGCACGAAGCTCGTAAATTTGTATGCCATTTGGGGTTTTTTCAGGGAAGCCGAGATTGCTTTCCAGAGGATACCGAAGCTGAATGTTTATGCCTGCAATGCCCTGATCAGAGGATATGTCAAGCACGGATATTGTGGCGAAGCACTGGAACTTTATGACCAGATGCAACAGGAAGGCGTGGCTCCAGACAATTTCACATTTCCCTTCGTTCTCAAAGCATGCACAGAGCTCTCGGATCTGCAGCAAGGAATTGAAGTGCATGATTGTATTGCCAGATCCGGGTTCGAGTCCAATGTTGTTGTGGGGAATGGTTTGTTAGACATGTATGGTAAATGTGGGCTTATCAAGGATGCACGCCAGGTGTTTGACAAAATGCCTGAACGAGATGTCGTCTCATGGACAGCATTGATTACAGGGTACATTCAAAGCGGGCAGATTGACGAGGCCTGGAAGCTTTTTTATCGAATGCAGAAGGAAGGTGTCGAACCTAATTCGGTAACTGTGGCAACTGTTATTTCAGCGTGTGCAGTCCAAGGGGCTCTGCAACAGGGTAAGGAGATTCATGGTTATTTGCTTAAAAGGGGATTTGAATGTGATATATTTGTGGGGAGTGCTCTGGTAGACATGTATGCAAAGTGTGGGTTTGTCAATGATGCACGCTATGTGTTTGACAAAATGCCTGAGAGAAATGTGATTTCCTGGAATGGAATGATTGCTGGCTATAATCAGAACGGATGTGCTAATGAAGCTGTGGAAATCTTTCGGCATATGCGGCTGGCGGGCATCAAACCCAATCCAATTGCGATCAGTAGTGTTCTACCCTCATGCTCGCGTTTGTCGTCCCTGCGGAAGGGCAAGGAAATTCATGATTACATTGTAAGAAATGGGTTTGAATCTGTTGTTTTTGTTGGTAATTCCCTCATAGACATGTACGGGAAATGTGGGGTTGTGGGATTTGCAAGGCAAGTGTTTGACAAAATGTCTAACAGAGACGTTGGCTCTTGGACTGCAATGGTTGCAGGCTATGGCATGCACGGGCATGGTGAAGAAGCTGTCGATCTCTATTATCAAATGCAACTTTCAGGGATAACCCCAAATGAGGTCACATTAACTGCCATTCTATCGGCTTGCAGCCACGCAGGACTTGTGGACGAAGGCCGGCAATTGTTTTCTAGAATTAGTCAAGATTATCCCAGTATGCTCAGGGAGAGGCACTATGCATGCATGGTTGACCTTCTTGGCCGGGCTGGGCTCTTAGATGAGGCACAAACATTCATAAAAAATATGCCCTTAGAACCTGGAGCAAATGTATGGGGAACCTTGCTTGCTGCATGCAGAGTGCATCACAATGTAGAGTTAGGAGATTGTGTGGCAAAACAATATCTTGAGTTAGAGCCTGACAATGCAGGATTTTATGTCTTGCTATCAAATATGTATGCTGAGGCTGGCAAGTGGGATGATGCAGAGAAAGTGAGATTGCTTATGAAGCAGAGGGGACTGAAAAAGAGCCCAGGATGTAGCTGGATTGAGATTAGCAACAGAGTTCATACATTTCATGTAGGAGACAAATCTCACCCACAATCAAATGAAATACATGCACTGTTAGGGACATTGGCTAAGCAGATGAAAGCAGCTGGTTATGTCCCTGACACTAGCTTTGTGTTTCTTAATGTAGATGAGGACGAGAAGGAACACATCTTATGTGGCCACAGTGAGAACCTGGCCAATGCTTTTGGGATTATAAACACATCACCTGGTACTTCAATTCGGATCACCAAGAACCTTCGTGTTTGTGGTGACTGCCATTCTGCAACTAAGTTCATCTCCAAGATTGTTAACCGTGAAATTATTGTTAGGGACTCTTACCGTTTCCATCATTTTACGGATGGAGTTTGTTCTTGTGGAGATTACTGGTGATGGTAATGTAATATTCAAAAAAAATTGCCTATACAAATATTCATTAGCTTCCACACAACATTTCCCTTTGTGATGCAGAAAAATAGCATGCACAACAACTTGATTATACATGTCACTACCCTTTCATCAATAGTTAGGGTTCACTTCTAAATCCTTCAATATGAGTATTGTATACAACAACTACCACTGATCTTTGCCAGCCTTCTAAACATTTTGCACTCGATAATTGTTTTACTAAACTAAAAGGAATTAAGCTTAACAACTTAACTTCAACAATTCTAAATAAACTAACCTTAAATTACCTCAATACGTACTTTGCAAGCTGACTAATTTCAGCAGAGTTTAGTCAAATTTAATTCGCTCTACCCTCTAATGTCCCTTTCCAATTAATGACTCATTAGCCTATACAACTCCGTAGGCTATAGTCAACAAAGAAAAGGGAGTCAATGCATTAAACCCCAAAGAGATAATTAAATAAAATAAACAATTATATTTTATTAAAAGGGAGTTAAAGTAAGGATTTGATTTGGTCAAAGGAAGAAAGAGATAATTAAATAAAATAAGTAATTATATTGAAAGGGAGTTAAGTACGGGTTTGATTTGGTCAAAGGAATAAAGATCTAGAAGAACCAGAAGACGAATAAATAGTAGGGGTGGTCTCTCACTTTGGCATTATGATTTGATATCTTATTGAGTGCTCTTGTAGCCAACGTTTTTGTTAGAGTTTTGGGAAAAACCCTTCCACTGCAGGTTTAGTTTCGATGGTGCAATATCCACCCTAGCTAGACAAGAGGAGGATTCATCTAGAGTTCTCATTGGATTTCATTTGGTGCTTGATTTCATACTGGAGGGAGTTGGGAAGCATATCGGCTCGCACAGGGTGTCTGTGGTGATTTGCAGGAAGAGGCTGAGTTTCAGATCTGTGGGTGCTAGAAGGGTTGATTGCAGATCAACACTGTTGGAGCATAGCAGAGTAAGGCTTGAAAAGCCTTGGCTTCATTGATTGGCATCATACCAGGTTTCTTGTGTGGTTTCTATAGATTGTGTAGTTGCCTAGCAGCCATTAGCTTGTGTGCTTAGTAGCATTTTGCAGATGTTATTACAGCCATTAGTTGTCATTGTATTGATTCTTGAAGTTTTCTATCCATAATAAGATGCCATAGTTATCTACTCTAAATTTTGTGTAATAAATGTTTGCTATCTATTTCAAAATATTCTTCATTGAGCAATCTATTTAAAAAGGGTTATCAGTGTGAAATTTCCTCCCAACCCAGTTGGGAATATTACAGTGGTATCTGGTGATTCTGTCGGCCTCTTATTGATGACAAAGAAGAAGGGTCGTGAAGGACTTTCACGAGATTCACCAGAAAGAGAGGTGGAAGAAATCCATATCGAGTTAGAAACCGAGGGAAACATTAGGGATAACCCGGAAGTTACACAAGATTTGGTGCTCAGACTACTGATGGAATCTAACCAGAACCAGGTGACAGCTGCCAAGAAACAGGAATAAATGTTTAGAGACCAGCAACAGACTCTTACGACATCCCTACAATTGTTAGGAAAACAAAGGTCAATTGGGAACCAATCAGGAGGCAGTCATATGGAGGATAACGACATTTATATCCTGGTACAGAGCAACTCACCGAAAGGGAGCAATAGAATACCGAGGCCATCATTACCACAGTTTCTCAAGGAGCAGCAGACAAAAGTTCCAGAACAACAGGATCAAGATGGTGACCCTCTTAAGGGTTACAAAGAGTACTTAACCGCACTAGAGGATTTCTGGGCAGCCTTTTCTTTCGAGGACTACTACAATGCTAAATATAGGAACAAAACAATGCAGTACCAACAAAACTATGATCTTATGCGCAAGGTGGACAAATTAACTATTCCCTCATTTGATGGGTCAACTAAGAATTCAGTGAGTGCTTGGGTGCAAAAGATGGACACCTACCTCCAACTCAACCCCATGACCAAGGCAGAGGCAATCAAGATTGCCACCTTACATTTGGATGGGGAAGCTCATGAATGGTGGCATCATGGGTTGGTCACACTTGGACATGCCAACATTACATCCTATGTAGAATTCACCCAGAGATTGATCGACAGGTTCGAAAGGAAGGATCTTGAAATTCATTTTAGGGAGTTGGCACAATTGAGGATGGCAGGTACACCAGAGGCATTTATCACATAATTTTAGAGCATGGTTGTCAAGGTAATTGATATTTCAGAACAAAGGCTAGTGATGTTATTCACAGAAGGGTTAGTTGAACCCTTAAAGGGTTGGGTTAAGAATTTTAGGCCACCCACGTTACAGGATGCCATCAAGAAAACTCAGGATATGGAAGACACAACGGTTAGGAAGGCCCTAGTAAAACCCTTCATTCCTCAAAAGGGTCATGCAACGAAGTTTCCCCAAAAGACATGGACAAGAAAAGACAGCTAGACGAAGACACTCGAAGGGAGCTTAGAACAAAGAAACTATGCTTTAGTTGCAAAGATCCATGGGAGCACGGTCATCAATGCATGGGCAAAGGAAAGGTCCATTATATTGAAGTATTATCCGATGAAGAAGATGAAGGCAAGGAAGAGAACCCTCACAATACAAATGAGGGACATAACAATGGTGAGGCACCACACCTTGAATTATCGAACAGGTACCGTTGCAAGAAGGGATCAAGAAGGTGACCATAGCCACATTGTCAGGAGTCCCTTGGTATTATACCTTCCTAATAAGGGGAATTATGCAGGGACAAAGAATTACAACACTGATTGATGGAGGGGCCATCGACAATTTCATCGATGCAACATTGGTTACCAAGAGACAAATTGCCACAAAGGAATTTGAGGGATTTGAAGTAGCAGTGGCAGATGGATACAACATTACTTGTACCCAGAGGATTAGAGGGTTGGAGGAGACATTGGGAAACTATGCGTTGACTGATGATTTTTATGTCATGGATCTAGCAGACACCAATGTAGTATTAGGAGTACAATGGCTATATTCCCTTAGAGACTTCAAAATGAATTATCAAGAGATGAGGACGAAATTCATAGACACTAAAAGTCAACGGGTTATCCTAAGGGGTATGTCATCAAGAGCACCCAAAGTTGTATCCAATAGAGGCATGGAGACTCTCTTTAGACACAGAGATGTGGCATGCGCAATGGAATGTTTGGTCACAATGCATAAGCCATCCCAGGATCGTCAGCATTACCCGATGGACATACAAGATTTATTGGATAAGCATGATAAGGTATTTGGGCCATTTCCAGCAAGAAGACCACCAGACAGACAAAGGATTCAAGCATGTCATTGAGTTGGAGGAAGGGGCCAAGCCAGTGATTACTACACCATATAGGCACCCAAAGAAGTTCAAGGACGAAATAGAAAAGGTTATACAGGAGTTGTTGGAAATGGGATACATCCGACTTGGTTTTAGTCTATTTGCTTCCTCAGTAGTATTGGTGAAAAAGAAGGATGGCACATGGAGAATGTGCATTGACTACAGGGCTCTAAAAAAGAAGACTATTAAGAATAGATATATGATACCAAGGATTGATGAGGTGATAGATGAGTTACATGGAGCGGTATATATTTCGAAGATTGACCTTCGATCAAGATACCACCAGATCAGGGTGAGAGAAGAGGGCATCCACAAAACAACATTCAAATGCCACTATGGTCACTATGAATTTGTAGTCATGCCCTTTGGGTTGACTAATGCACTAGCTACCTTCCAGTCATGTATGAACCATATCTTCAACAAATAGTTGAGAAGGTTCCTATTGGTGTTCTTTGATGATCTTCTTATCTATAGTAAGACGTGGAAGGAACATTTGGGGCATGTGGGTGAGATTCTCCCCATTATTGAGGAGCAATCGCTTTTTTCAAAGGAGGCAAAGTGAGAATTTGGATTGACGAAGATCCTATATTCAGGGCACATAATAGGTGTTGAGGGAGTGAAGGTGCATCAAGAAAATATCTAGGCAATCTTAGATTGGCCTACCCCTAGTGTTATAACCCTAAATTGCACTATCCATGCTTACTGACGCTAACCTGCCCCTCAGCGAGCAGGCTGCTCCACCAGGACCTCCTTCAATCACGGGCCCGAAGAGTCAAAGTACTCTTCCTCTCCTCTCGGGAGTTCTCCTACCCACAGTTTTCCCTTTCGACGATCTCCCTTTCGGAATTCGGGAAATCGCACTGCGGGAGTTTGCGGTCCACGCGAACACCCCGTTCACATGCAAAACAAATACCTCGACCCCGATGGTCAACGGGTCAACACTCTCTCTATCGGAGATTTCCCTATCGGGAAATCGGAGGTTGTGGTGCCGAGCGTTTCATGCAACACAAAACCCCGAACCCCGAAACTC
>JZKD02S2361553.1:192772-214882 GCA_000966675.3 Picea glauca | reverse complement strand
CAAATATACCCCAAAAAGAGGATGGGAAAAGTATTTTCTTTATTGGCAGCATCATGAGTCGCCCTTGGATATAGCACATCTGTCTGTTTGATTCATCAGACTTTGGGATGTAGTATGACCTTAGGAAACTTTGCTCACTATATTGAGTTGTGTCCTCCACCATTTGGTTACTCTTCCAAACATATGGAGAGTTTGTGTTGCCTCCTGCTTCGTAGACTTATGATTAACAGATATGCTGCCTAAGTCTTACCACTTGTCGTGCTATTGTCCAAGGGAAGTTTGTTACTTAGCCTGAGTCGGCCCCTCTGCAATATGTCTCTTGTCCGCATACCCGACCATCCTGAACATCCAATCAAGTCTTTGTTCGAAATCACTGAAGCCTTCAGTCCGATCATCAAGATTGTCAAGTCCACAATCGATGAGTTGTCGAAGACCTCTGGGTAGTGCAATCATACACTCATATTACACTCCTACCCGAGTTTAGAAGATTTTGAAGTTGTTGCTCGAGCTCTGAAGTACAGCCATCAGGCCAAATAAGCTTCTGAGAGATGGATACTTTCTATGTATATCTTTCTGATTTTGAGATGTAGCTATGTTGTGTATTGTTCGCGACTACTCTTTATCGTTATTTGACATGGATCTACAATGTATTTGATTGGTAGCCATGGTTCTGATTTATCCCGAGCATGGGTATGCCCGCCTCGATGAGACATTTGATATTTTTTGTAGATGGTACCTCCTGATACCTAATTCCTGGGCTCACTCATTCAGCATGTCAGTACAGATTGGTAAAGAATTGGTAATGTATTTCAGCCATCAGATGCTCTTCTGACCTCACACATTAGGGGGCATCTGTTATAACCCTAAATTGCACTATCCATGCTTACCTGGCATCAGGCCAACACATTGCCCTTCATTGCCAAATCCATACTGAACAGACTCTTTAAAAACCTCCTAAATTAAGTAACCCGCACCCTAACCTATCACTGGGCGCGTTGGAACGTTGGAAGGCCTTAGACTGCACGCGTTGGAACGATGGCTGGCCCAATACAGCCCGCGTTTACCTAACAAAGAAAAAAATCAGGAAAGTTTCCGCCGAGACGAAAAGCTTTGGGTCAATTAACTGGAACTCCCAGCCATGCATGGCTGAGAGTTCGTCTAAAACCCTAGCTCATTCTAGCCTATAAAAGAATGGGTAGGGGTACTATTCAAAGGAGGAAAATCATAGCAAAGAAACTCTGCCCAATTGTCGAATCCGTTTTGTCCCAACCCTTTAGCCTTTCCTCAAGCTTTAGGAGAATTCAAGCAAAGCAGTTGGAGGACAAAGAAGAGGAGGATCCTAGGATCAGGATCGAGGAACGGTGGCCGGTCTCTATAATCATTGTAAGTTGATTCATCTCAAGATTAATAAAAAGATACTTTTCCCGTCCCAAAATGCATGAGTCTTATATGTTTTATTTGATTCACGTTTAATCTCTAATCCTCTAGTAGAACAATAGCATGCATGTGTAGTTTTATCTTGATTGCATGATCGTTTTTTGGAAGGAGCAATAGAAGCAAGGGGATAAAGCTCAACAGAGGATCTACACCAACCGTCGATAAAAAGGTTAGTTGGTTCTTCTCATGTGTGCATGTGAAAAAGGGTTTTAGATTTGGGGTAGAAGGTTAAAAGTAGTTTCTGAAGGGTCATGATCTGCATGCAAGTTTAAGCCCTAGCTTGTTAGTCCGTAGGGTAGAATAACCCCACAACGCCTAGGTCAATCATAGATTTGTGAGGATTCTTCAGGATATGCATCTATTACAGAGTATTTGTGAAAGGGTTTTCACAACTTGGAGCACTGTTGACAGATCTTACCAAAAATGGAGCATTTAGGTGGACTCGGGAAGCACATAAAACATTTGACCGAATGAAGAAGGTAATGAGCACTTGTCCAGTACTAGCACTTCCAAATTTATCTTAGTCATTTGTATTGGAGAGTGATGCATCCGGAGAGGGAATAGGAGTAGTACTGATGCAAAACTGCCATCCCATAGCTTTTGAGAGAAGGAAGTTGAAGAAGCCAGAAAAGATAAACTCAATCTATGATAAGAAGATGTTGGCTATTATGCATGCACTGGCCAAATTCCAATAGTACCTGGTGGGAGGGAATTTTTCAGTAAGGACCAAACACAACAACTTGAAATACTTCCTAGAGAAAAAGGATTTGAGCGAGAGACAACAGAAGTGGGTGAGTAAGTTACAAGCCTATGACTTTGATATTGAATATGTTAAGGGAAAGAACAATGTGGTTGCAAATGCCCTTTCCAGGAGGCCTTCAGTTTTTTCCCTTGCCAAGGTCTCAACAGATTGGAAGTCTACCCTCTTAGTGGAATACTCCAAAAATATATTCGCCTGTGAGTTGATGGAGGGTACCAACCAGGATGACAGGGCAGTATCTCACTTTGGCATTATGATTTGATATCTTATTGAGTGCTCTTGTAGCGAGCGTTTTCGTTGGGGTTTTGGGAAAAACACTTCCACTGCAAGTTTAGTTTCGGTGGTGCAATATCCACCTTAGCTAGACAAGAGGAGGTTTCATCTAGAGTTCTCATTGGAGTTCATTTGGTGCTTGATTTCATATTGGAGGGAGTTGGGAAGCATATCAGCTTGCATAGGGTGTCTGCGGTGATTTGTAGGAACAGGTCGAGTTTCAGATATGTAGGTGTCAGGAGGGTTGATTGTAGATCGACATTGTTGGAGCAGAGCAGAGTAAGGCTTGGAGAGCCTTGGCTTCATTGATTGGCATCATACCAAGTTTCTTGTGTGGTTTCTATAGATTGTGGAGCTGCCTAGCAACCAATAGCTTGTGTGCTTAGTAGCATTATGTCGTTGTTATTACAACCATTAATTTTCATTGTACTGATTCTTGAAGTTTTCCATCCATAATACGATGCCATAGTTATCTTCTCTAAATTTTGTGTAATGAATGTTTATTATCTGTTTGACGATATTCTTCATTGAGTAATCTATTTAAAAAGGGTTAGCAGTGTGAAATTTCCTCCCAACCCAGTTGGGAATATTACATGCCCTAACATATTTGTGCAACAAAATTCTATATGAATTGGAATAAGATCCATTAAAATTTATTCTTATTTTAATGGTTCATATGAAATGACCCTTAGATGATGATGGGGTAGCAGTACCCCAGAGGGTCTACTTCCATCTTGCAGTCAACTTTTGATAATTCCACAAGATTGTATTAGCCTACCCTTAGAGAGAAGGATGATTTGGTAGCAGGACCCTAGAGGAGATGCTTCTATCATGTAGTTAGCTTTGGATAATTCAATAGGATTGGATCAAACCACCATTGAAGAAACATTGGCAGTTAACAACAATGTCAAAGCGAGGAAGACATTGTATGCCCATGTTATCAAAATTAGGTTTGGCTTAGAGTCTAGACATCAATCTAATCAACAAAATTCTCGACAGACATGTTGAATGCTGAAGGCTACATAATGCCTGCCAAGTTCCAACAGTTTGACAAAAGGTTTGCAAGAAATTATTTGACATGGACTACACAAGTTGGAGAATACCCTCACAAAAGGAATCGTGCATCTTGGTCTTTGCATATCTTTGTGAAACCCATTTCTGGGAAAACTGTTACCTCAAAGATGTAGACCTTGGCCACCATTGGCAATGTGAAGGCTAAGATCCAAGATGAGGAGGGGATCCTTCCCAGTAAGCGAATGGAAAATAGGTGTACCCTGGCTGATTATAACATTAAAAAAAAGGCTCATATGAGGCTCTGAATTATCTTCCTCTTGAGGGTCTTTCAAGGATGAATCAACCTCATTTAAGGATACCCTTATTTAATCAAGTAAACCCTTAAGTAGCATTAAGTTTTCTACTAGTTTTGTTCCAACTAATTCTCCCCAACCTAAGAAGACCCCTACTATGTATTTCATTGTGGATAAGGCAACCTCAACTCTAGTAGTAAATATTGAACTTGAATGGGTTAAGGAGGAAGAGAACTATTTCCTAAAACATGGGATGATTCATAGGTTTAATTGCTTATGGCCATCACTGCAAAATCTCTAGAAGTGGATTAATTAATCATGGTGTTCCTCTTTGGATGAGTTGGAGGTGATCCAACCATTTGCAAAATTTTTTTATTATCCTTGATCTTTTACTAGAGAAGGATAGAAGATGGATGTTGGTATGGGCACTTGGTTTATGTACAAAGCAAGCCTCTTTATGAAGCCATGGCAACCTGGTTTCAACTTGATTATATATTATTAGAGGTTCTGATTTGGGTAAAATTTCCAGTCTCCCCCTTCAATACTTGGGTGAAAAATCCTTTTCAACCATTGGTAACACATTTTCTAAGTTCATTATTGTGAGCCTAGAAACAGGGAGGAACACTGCCACCACATATGCCTGAATTTGCATTTATGAAGATATGAGTAGGGTCTCCCAGCTAAAATCACGTTGGTGTGTGAGAATCGTAGTTGGATACAACTTTCAAATTATGAACATGTCACTTTTTGTTTCAGGTTATGTTTTGAGCACAATCACATGGTGGCTTGTTGCCTGAAGGAAAGGGTCTCTCAAATTAAAAAGAAAATGAATAATAAACCCACTATATGGAAGGATTGTGAGCTAAATCACCACTAAATGAATACATCTATAGAACCAAAGGCACTCAACATAATCTTATGCAAATGATCATGCCCCTCCCACAAAGCAAGGTGGGGTAGACAATGATACAAAGATGACTAAGGAGTCAACCCCACCACTACAAGTTTCCATGCATCATTGTTCCACTAAATGAATGAAGCGAAGGCATGATTTAGACAAAAGAGACTAGGAAAGCAAACCAATCCCTTTGATCAAGCCAGATTATGCAAATTTCAAAAGAAAAAAGGAAGAAAAGGATAGCTCATCAAGATGCATAATCCTCTGCCAGGGACTTGTTCTAGGTGCCTCTTTGTAAATTTTGTAAAGTAGCCAAGCCGATATGTGGCCTCTTGTAGGAAAAACACATAGTTAGTGCTTGGTATAAATGGAGGGTTGTGACATTGACTCTCTTAGCACAAATCGAGGTCTTGAATTATAGGGTCAAAAGGTTTGAATATCAAAACAAAGATATGATAAAAAAATATTGTAAATTGTTTATTATTCAAATATTTTGTAGTTTCTACTTATTAAACCAACATAGCATCTTAACTCTAGATCTATCAAGCAACGAGATGGATCAAATCTGGAGGTGTAAAATTTTTAATTATTTAAGATAGATCTAGGCAGATATGAAGATAGGGTAACAATATTTTATGTAAATATCATATTTGTAGTGTTTCTATTTATGTGTAAATCTGGTTCCTCTCTTTTTATCTATTATCCTTGTACATATCGAATCTCTCTCTTCCATATATAGAGATATTTTTATTTCTTTTTGTATATATATTTTTCTAACATATAGTATTTGTATAAATTTGGTTTCTCTCTTTCTTATCTCTCTATATCCATACATATCAAATCTCTATCTTCCATATATAGAGATATTTTTATTTCATTATGTATCTATATTTGGATACCATATACTATCACTGTTATTTGTTACAAGTATTCTACATATACAAGGTTATAGATGCACCTAGCATATACTATCACTATTATTTGTTACAAGTGTTATATTTTTTTTTTAAACCGACATGTAAGCATTACCTACATACGCGACAACATCTCTATCATGTTAGGCTATAGATGCACCTAGCTACTCTCGGTGCAAAAAAAGTAATGGCACTTAAATAAACCATTATAATACAAGTAACAATAGGATAAATTCGTGTAATTGAACAAAGGAATGTTGAGCAGCTAGGACATCACCATGGAGCATAGTAACCCACACCTAACTTCTCAATTAAATTAAGGGTTTGTTACCACTACAAGTATTCTTTGTATCATATTGATATATTCCTTTTGACAAAGAGAAAGATATGCTAATAGTGTTGTCGTTGCAATAAAGAAGGAAAAGAGGATTAAATAAATGAGGTGGAAAACTTTTGAATCTTGTAGATAATATTGGTATTTGATAGTGTGCATGATTTCATCCGTGGCCATTATGATTGTTGGGTTCTTCCTTGATAACGATCAATAATTATCTCAAATATATTATACTTTGGCATTATATGTAGAATAATTATCTCAAATATATTATACTTTATACTTTGGCATTATATGTAGAAAACAATTGTATGGTACATAACTTAAGAACATGTTAATTTCAATCTCAAATTTATTTTGTAAAGAGATATCAAATTGATTGAGGTGCAAATCTCAATTTTATATCTCATGGCCCATAAGAAATCCTAGGTTAAGAAAGAGTTATACTAGTTTATTTATTACAAGATGCTTATGCTTGTTTAGTGTGTTCTTTAATACTTTTCATACAACTTCAAATGACAATACAATTTTAGCTTATAGTATTTACAATACTATTTATATCCCATCATGGAAATGCAAGAGTAAAGAAGAAAATAATCGCATAAAGCTATAAAAGAAGTAAACAAATTGACATCATTATAAGCCTAAGTTTATATTCCTTAGTATTGAGTGTTCATAATCACAAACACGTCACCCTTGGAAATGAGTTACAACATCAAGCTTATGATTGATACTTGAGGTTGTGAACAAGGATGATTGTGGTAAAGAAATTCCTGTTGAATTGTTGAGCTAGTTATGTTCAAGTTTGCTTGGAGTTACTAGGCTTGTAATTATTGCAATAATGACATGTTCATGCATTTAATCTTTTTTTTTGAGCATCACTTTGAATTTAAGTGTAATTTTGATAAGGAAATGATTATAGAATGTGATTGAAAATAGAATCATTCTAGTAGTAATATTATTTGATCATAATGCTTGACCTCTGGCTTTGAAAGCTAGCTTTTTATTAGGAAAGTATTTTTCTACCCACTTTTTGACCTAAAATTAGACCTTGTTTTGATGTTTTAGTTTAGAGTTACATTACATTCTATCATGTCTATTTATCTAGTGAAGTATTTATATTATAATTATTCTACCTTCCCATGTCTCTATCTTATGATTCGTCTCTTTAGTTCCATGTGCATGTTCATTTCCTGCTCGTTGCATTGTCTTCCTCCAGTCGAGGTTGCATGCTCCTCTCACTTCTTCCAAACTACACTTAGGTCCTCTCTTGTTTTCATGTGTAAGTTTTCAACGCTCCAAAAATATGTTCTCTCTTATCTAGTATTTAACGCACATTCTTTTTCCAACTAACCTTTATGCTTACTACATTCTCATGTGCCCTGATTCTAAATTTTCCTTGTCCCCTCATTCCAATGTGCTTCTTTCCTTAGGCCAAAACATAGTATTTCATGCACATTATTTTTCCAACTAACCATTATGATTACTACATTCTCATGTTTCCCGATTCTAAATTTTCCTTGTCCCCTAGTTCCAACGTGCTTCTTTCCTTGGGCCAAAACGACAAGACCATTGCACACTTTCCAACCCACTTAATTTTTCTTGAACTTGATAAATATGTACCAATGATTTTTCCATCCTGTATTATTCTTTCACAAATTATTTCTATATTTCCCTCCTACCTATATTATACCATTATGGCACACACCTTCCTTCAATGCTCTTGCACCCATATCTTTCCTATATACTCCTGCAACAATGTTCCATGCAAGAAAACACCAGCACATATTCATTCATTTTCTAAATAACTTGAGTTATTTCCATCAAGTTTTAGTACTCAAACTTTGAGGTCCAAGTGTTGTCTCCTTTTGATTGACCCTCCTATTTCACCAAATAACTATTATATTTCACATGTCAAGTCTAAAGAGTCTTTTCCTTTGGGAAATTTTACTCCTATTTTTTTTTATTAACATTTGTTTCCTCCAATCAATATTAGTTCTCTCTTCTTGTTTTTCAATGGTATCACCTTCCTTGTCCCAATAGGGGTTTGTAGCATTGAATATGGGTTAAATTACAAATTCCTATGACAACTCTACTTTGTAGGCGTTATCTCCAAACTTTGAATCTTGCGTAGTCCTATCTTTCTAGAGTTTAATTTGTTGTGGGTTCCTTTGAGGTAGTGTTATTTCCTCAAGTGAACAATTCCTTGGTCTCCAAATTCGAATGCCTTGAATATGTGATGTGCATTTGTGTCGTCCTTGTAGCTTGTGTTGTTTTCCAACAACTTCTCATGAACATGTGCATAAATCCATTGCAATTACTTTGCAAATGTCTTTCTATCATCATGGGCCTTTTCATATCCAAATGGAAACTCAATCAAGTCTATCTCATCCTTTGAGTCTTTTCCATGCACTATATTCATGGGAAAAACCTCTTCATATTTGCTAAGTTGTAAGAAAAATTCACATGCATTAGTATATAATCCCACTATTTTTGTATATTTCTAGCCAAGCATCTTAATAGACTGCTTAAACTTAAGTTCACCACCTCAATTTGACCGTCCTTTAATTCCTATATTCTGTTAATTTGACCATCCCTTAAGATGTATGGTGAACTGTATTGCTACTTAATTCTCGTATTTTGTTAAAATATCCAAAAAAAATGATTGATGAAGCTCATATCTCTGTTTGAAGTGATTGTTTTTAATATGATTGTTTTTAATTCTCATATTCTGTTAAAATATCCAAAAAAAATGATTGATGAAGCTCATATCTCTGTTTGAAGTGATTGTTTTTAATAGTCCATGAATTCTGTAATTTTCTTAAAGAGCATATTTGCATATAAGGCAAAAAGTGAAACATTTTTTAAAACCTATCCACCAACTTTCGTTGTGTTCTTAGCAATCCAAGAACAAAGTGCATTGAGATATATTCCCACATACTTTTTGACACTTGAAATGATGGTGTACATACAATTCTTTATTCTAACTTTTTCCCTTCATCATTTGATAAATCCTACACCACTAAACAAACATGCTCTCCTCCTTCTTCATCCTCAACCAACAATAACTCTTTTCTAGGAACAATTGTGTTTTGTCATGCCCAAAATGTTTTCCAATATTTCGTAGACTATGCATCTTCCAAATGAGAATCGCCCTCTAGATCATTCTAGAATGCATAATCATATATATTTTTTAACAAGTATCCATCCTAAAAAAAAAATGCCCAATTGTGATATCCTATATTGCAACACCGAATTCTTACATATTTACATAATTTATGCAAAATCCATGTCATTCTCATGCATCTCCTTAATTAGATTAAATCTCTTTGTTTCATTATTCATGGTGGTGAACAATAATGTTTTTCCACTCAATTTGTTGGCCACTTGATTTTCCTTCCCTACCTTATGTTTCTCAACAACAAAAAAATAGTTATGTAGATACTCAACCCACTTGGCATGTCACTAATTAAAATTCACCCATGTGTTGACTAACATTAGTGCTTGGTGATTTGTAAACTACATAAGTTCTTTATGCAAGAAATAATTTCTCCAATGCTTCAGCACTTGTCATATTGGATAAAACTCCTAGGATTACAAAGAAATCCTTTTCATCACCTCATTCAAATTCTTGCTAATGTGTGCTTGCTAATTGCAACTATACTAGCATCATAATGAACTTAGAAAACTAACTATGGATTTTGTCACCTTCTTCTTCAATAATTCAAAATTGTATTGAATCACTTTCATCCACTAGAATGTGTATCTCTTAAGAAACTATGTAATTGGTGTGTAAACATTACTAAAATTCTTGATTAACCTCCTATAAAAATTTGTGACCATAAGAACCTCTAACTATGCCATCGAGTAATGTGGTCTAGTTCAAAATTTATGTTACCTTATCGATATCCATTTGTAATACTTCTTTGGACATGAATAACCCCAAGTATATTAGGTCCTCCTAGATGAATGTGCAATTATTCATATTAATATTCAACTCCTTTATCAGTGCATCAAAAACTAACTTCAAGTGCTACATTAATTTTGTTGAAAATAATATTGTCATCAAGGTGAATTGCACCAAACTTACCAATATAGGACCTTAAGCTTTTGTCATCAACCTCATGAAAGTACTAGGACATTGGTCAATCCAAAGGAATAAAAAACCATTCACACTTTCCATCCTTGGTCTTGAATGTTGTCTTTCGTGCAATCGCTTCTCTAAACCAAATTTGGTGATATCCACTCTATAAATCTATTTCGAAAAAATAATTATTTCCACTCAAATGGTCCATTAAATCATTAATACTATGCAATGGATATTTGTATCTAATTGTAATTTTGATCATTTCTTTTAAATCTATACACCCTTTATTCCCACCATTCTCTAGTGCAATCAACATTGCCACTATGCATAAACTCATACTTTTCTTGATCAAACATTTGGATAACAACTCATTAACCTTATTGGTCATTGTCACATTCTCCATTGAACTTAATATAGAAGCAACTTAGTTTGGTAAACTTGCTCTAGGAATTAGGTCTATTTAATGAATTGTTATTCTCCCCGAAGCTATTCATTTGAGAATTTTTCCTTATTATGTGTTTGTATTGTTCTAACAACATTCTAACCTTTGATATAACCTCCACATATGCATTTATTCCACTTCTTATGCAACAAGGAATGGTACTCCTTTCTTAGGATACAAGGCAACATAATAAACATTTTAGTGTATAATACACTTCTTTGACTCTTCTTATTTCAAAGGCAACTGTAGTTTATTTCTTTTCTTAAAAAAAGTGTAGGTAAATTCCTCATCATAAATTACACTTTTATCATATTTCCATGGTCTTCCCAATAGTAAATGGTAAGCATCTGTAATGAACCAACTAATTGTTTTTTGGATCTTCACTTAGATTCAATGCAGACATTTAGTCGAACAGTTTGCATACATGCATTCTATATAACAGTAAGGAACAACAATTAAACCAAATTGTTATAACAACAAGAAAACACCATCAATCTAATCTTCTTCTTTTCCCATTCAAACTGAACTAATACAACATAAGATAAGTGCACAGAACTGACATAAATATGACAAATCTGACCTCAAATCAGAATTGGTACAGATCTTAGATAATAAGAGTAACAGAGTGTCATAGGTTGTTTTTGTGGTTTAATTGTCCCTCCTCAAGTTGCCAACAATGATAGTAATGGACTCTACATGCCCACATGTTTATTAGCGAAGAGAATACACCCTTTTCTACAGGAAACTCAACCCTTATTGCATATACACGGCCTCAACAAAGAATTCCATCCCCTCTTCAAGATGAATCTGTCCACACTATGCAAATCAGTCCCCTATTTAGAAATATGCACCCTCAACAGAAGATGGTGACCTCCAACCAAACGTTACGGCCCAACATGAAATGAAACTTTGCCCGAAAGTTAAACTCGACTGACATCATCCTATGTAGTAGAATGGATCAACATGGTGGATGACATCATCTAATCACAGATGATGTCAATCCTTGTAGTAGAATAAATTTTCTTGTGAGATGATCTCATCCTATATGTTGTGATCCATCAACTCACAAGAAAATATATTCTTGGAATACTCTACCAAGAGATGAGATTTCTAGTCAGTTGAGATATCTGCAAGTGAACATATCTCAAGTTTCTTGGAGAGAGCATCAACAACAAAAATTTTCTTCCCTTTCACATACTCAATGTCAAATTCATATGCTTTTAATTTTCTAACCCACTTATGTTTCCTCCCATTTAATTCCTTCATCCCTAGGAAGTGTTTCAAACTATTTTGGTCAATCTTAACCACAAATTTTCCACCTACCAAGCACTGTCTGAATTTTTCCAAGGCATGCATGATGGCAAGAATCTCCTTATCGCAGATGGAATAGAGTCTATATGACTCTACAAGTTTCTTGCTCTCATATGTTATCAAATGTCTATGTTGCATCATAACTACTCATATTCCCTCACCTGACACATCGCACTCAAGCACAAAGAGTTGAGTGAAATCATGAAGTGATAAAATTGGACAAGTGGTAGATGATGTCATCCATTGTCCACCTGAATGCCCCTCCTTTTTCATCCCTCCTTTGTCCACCTGAATGCCCCTTTCTCTTTGTAGTAGAAGATGTCATCCATGCAGTGATGTAAGGTTCTTGGGTGGTGGCCAATCTAATATGGCATGGATCTTCTCCCTATGCACCTATCCTCCTTGGGAACTAACCACATGACCCAAGTATATGATATTTTTCATGTTGAAATCAAACTTTTACTCCTTTTCATACAACGACTGATCATCCATGATGCTCGGAATCTCATCTATATTTTCCAAGTGCTCCTCACATTTCTTGTTGTATATAAGAAGATCATCAAAGAACACCAACAAGAATTTTCGCAACTGCTTATTGGAAATGTGGTTCATGCAAGACTGGAATTTAATTGGTGCATTGGTCAATTCAAATGGCATGACCAGGAACTCATAAAGTCCATAGTGGCACCTGGAAGAAGTCTTATGGACATCCTACTCTCAGACTTTGATCTGATGATATCTTAATCAAAGATCAATCTTCGAAAAATACATTGCTCCATGCAACTCATCCAAAATATCATCGATCTTGGGGATAAGGTACTTGTTCTTGATCATCTTCTTATTCAGATCCCTATAGTCCATGCACATCCTCATGGTTGTGTCATTCTTCTTAACCATGAAAACTGAAGAAGAAAAAGGACTGGAATTGTATCTGATATGCCCCATCTCTAATAACTCCTTGATGGCCTTCTCTATTTCATCTTTAAATTTCTTCAAGTGGCCATAAGGAGTGGTTATTACTGGTTTGGATCCCTCCTCCAACTCTATAGTATGCTCAAATCCTCTATCAAGCGGTCTCCCCAAAGGTATCTATCCAAAAACCTTGTCATTCTTACTCAATATCGCTTGAATATATACATGATGATGTTGTTTACCCTCTTCCTGTTCATGAGATATAATCAATCATTTTATTGCACAAGCTATGTATTCATGCCTGAAGAGGGCCTCCATCCTTTTGGTTGAAACAATATTAGGGCCACCATTTGACATGCCCCTCAAGACAACCTTCTTGTCATTTGTTGTATTGAATCTCAACTCCATTACCTAGTAATTCATCATAATTTCCCCTAAAGAATGAAGCCACTGAACACCCAATACTAGGTGTCCACCAAATCAACCACATAAAAATTGTCGGTCAAGGTATAGTTTACCAACGTCACAACTAACCTTGGAATATTGTTTGTGCATTTCATCTTAAATCCATCAGCCACTACCACATTGAACCCCTCAAAGTCCTCTATAGAAATGCATCTCCTGGCCACCAACATTGCATCAATGAAGATGTGGGTCACCCCACCATCAATAAAAGTTGTGACACATTGTCCCCGTAGCACTCCTCTCAGCATAAAGGAGTAATATCCATGTGTTCCTGATAGAGTGGTGATAGGCCCACCCTTGGCCTCCAGACGATGTTGTGCATCACTCGGCTCTCCCTGTTTGTTTCCACGCTCCTGTGTAACTTCCTCCTCTTCCTCGTCACTGTCTGAGTGCACCTCTATATAATGTACCTTTCCCTTCCCCATGCACTTGTGTCCTATCTCCCGAGGATATTTATAACTAAAGAAAATTTTATTCCTTCTCAACTCATTGCGGGTTGCCTCATCCAATTTTTCCTTCCTGGTCCACTCTTTTTGAAAATATTTCTTATCCTTTTTTTCTTTTTTTCTTTTTTTTCCTGGGGAATGAAATGCTTGGAGAAAGTTTTGTCCTTTGGGACCACATACTCCATGTCCTGTGTCCTGATGATGGTGTCCTGTAGAGACTCTAGTTTGAAGGCTTTAACCCAACCACGCAATGGCTCGAATAATCCTTTCATGAAAAAAAATAACTAGCCTCTACTCGGATATATTTGTCACCGTGATTTCAAGACTCTAGAACTCTGTAATGTAGGAATCCAACGTCCCAACCTGTTTGAGTTGTGCCAACTCTCTGAAATGCAGGTCCAAATCTTTTTTGTCAAAACACTCCATCAATCTCTGGGTGAAGTCGAGATAGGAAGTAATGTTGCACGACCCATACTGACCAATCCATGGTACCACCACTCATGGGCCCCTTCATCTAAGTTCAATGTAGTGAATTTAATCGTTTTTTCCTCCATCATAGGGTTGAGTTGGAATTATGTGTCCAACTTTTGAACCCATGCTCTAGCTATGCACTTGTTCAAACCATCAAAGGAAGGAATGGATAACTTTACAACCTTTCACATGAGATCAATTTTTTGTTGACCCTTGTTGACATCCCTTGGTATGTTCCTATATTTGATGGTACAATAGTTTTGTAATGACATGGTTATCTGGAACTCATCACCAAGATCCTACTACTCCCTCCAATAATCATCAAAGGTTTCACCTTATCCTTGTTTCCCTTGATTTCTTGTTTGTTGATCCCCCTAGAACTGTGCTAAAAGGGGTCTAGGAATCACTCTATTGGTGCTCCTAGTGTTGTTTTATGGAGGAATATTTTCGTTGTTTCCTTCTGCATGGTTCACGTTGTGTCTATTAGTACCCTCTGAATGATTGTTTCCCCCATGGTTTTGGTTCCCATTGTGTCCATTGGAATCCCTTGCACCATTGTTACCCCCATAGTTTTTATTTGCTCGAGTGATGGAAATTAGTTGTGTCATGAGTTGTATTAGTTGTTGTTTCCCCCTAGCTAAATCATTTAGGATATGCATGGCACTGTCCTCGTGTCTCTCATTGTTGTCCCCCATGTCTCAATCTTCCTCTACTTCTGGTTGGTCCTCTTCTTCTTCTAAGTGAAATATGTTTTTTGACCCTCTATTCCTTCTACTTATGTAAGTGATATATCTCATGTCTCCTTGCCTCATGAAGAAATATACATTCACATGATGGCAGGATTGTGGCTCTGATAACACTGAAATGACCCAATTTTTTTTTTTCACTTAGTTTAACAGTGTGGACATTTGGTCAAACAGTTTGCATACATGCATTCTATATAACAGTAAGGAACCACAAATAAATTAAAATGTTATAACAACAAGAAAACACCATCAATCTAATCTTCTTCTTTTCCCATTCAAACTAAACTAGTACAACAACAGATAAGTGCACCGAACTGACATAACTATGACAAATATGACCTCAAATCAGAACTGGTACAGATCTTAGATAAGAAGAGTAACAGAGTGTTGTAGTTTTTTTTGTGGTTGAATCGTCCCTCCTCAAGTTGCCAACAATGATAGTAATGGACTCTACATGCCCACACGTTTACCAGCCAAGAGAATACATCCTTTTATGTAGGAAACTTAGTCCTTACTACATATACACCATCTCAACAAAGGATTTATTCCCCTCTTCAAGATGAATCCGTCCACACTATGCAAATTGGTTCCCTCAATAGAAGATAGCGACCTCCAACCAAAGGTCATAGTCCAACAAGGAATGAAACATTTCCCATAAGTTAAACTCCGTCTGCATACAACAAGTACTCATTCCAACAAAGGAGATTCGACCCAAAATGAAGCATCAAAGGCAAGAACTCAGCCTCACTGTCCAATAAACTTTCCCAACAGATAGGAAATCATCCCCTCAACCAATAACTCGACCCCACACTAATAAAATCGGCCACAAATGAAGAGATACGACCCAACTTAAGAAACTCATCCACATACAGGTAGAACTTAGCCACCAAGTGAGAAAAAACAACCAACAAAATGAAGTCTTGACCACATTGAAGCACAATGAAAACATCTGATTGATTTTCTCTCCCCAACCAACTAGGGTGGATGGTCTCACCACCAAAACCAATCTTTCTCTCTAGGGTTTTTCTTCCCAAGAGCCAAAAGCCGCAAGAGCTCCTCAAATTCGTTTTTTTAGAAAAATAACAATGCATAATGAGAGATGGTTCCCTCATTCCTCTTTTTTTTCCTCGTTCACCCTTTTGCTGACATTTTTACCCTTTTAATAAAGTAAAGTGACTTTATAAGCTCAAGGTCACTTAAAACTCATTTTCACTTAATTACTCAGTGCCACTTTTTAAAAGATTTTTTTTGCTTGATGACATCAAATAATTAAATAATTCTCTTTTTCCCACTTACTATATCCTACCAGAATCACTTAGGCTATTATGTCAACTCTTGGAGTGATCATTTGGAAAGAGAAATTACAACATCCAAGAGTATAATTTCACACAACACCTTAACCTAATAATCCCCTATTAAATGGCACCCTACATTTCTCATTCACAATCACCTCATCTTCCTTATAGAAACATGCAAGTTTATAAGGATGGGGATGTTATGAACTTAACCCTTATTCATGTCATATCTTCATTACTTTCCTAGTAGTAAATATTCCCTCTTCTTCTCTCATTCTTCTACTTAGGGTTCTCGCTTTAGTATCAAGCGACCACTCTCTTTACTTCTAGGTGTGCCTCGGCCTAGAGGGTTAATATGTGAATACCTAACCCTAATTATTCTCCTAGATATAGGGTAGGGAGATTCATGGATAATCATTTTAGATATCCTAGATATAGGGTAGGGAGATTTATGTATAACCATTTTATATTGTATATGGTTCTATTTTAATAACAAATTCTATCTCCTTTAAGTGGCATCTTATAAATCCATTCAAAGTGTCTATTTTAATAAGAAAGTTTGTCTCATTTAAGTGGCATCTTATAAATCCATTCAAGGTATCTCATACTATTGGAGTGTAATTGTGGAATTCAAGTTATTATGGAATATGTTGTTCCAAGTTAAAACCGTAGACTCTTCAAGGCAAAGGTCAGGTCAACAATAGGGCTTGAAGTCGTTACAAAAATATACTCATTATGAGCTCAACATGTCACTTATGGGAAAAAAAACTAGGTGGGGAGGATAACACATTCCATCTGTCATATCCCCTCCCCTTTGATCCCATCGTTGGAGGGACACATTGGATTAGGAGGCTCCCCCTAGGCCATAGTCCCCAATGATAGGGGAGTCATGGAGACCAAAGGGGAAACGACTTGCCCTTAGGGGGTAATTTGGGTTTAAAACAAGCAAGGACAACTTGACTTAAGGAACAAATTACCCACAAAAGAAGGAAAGTCAATTAAGAAGACACTATAAGAAGAGGACATGATCATTTGGAAAGTACACAACTCAGATTTGGAGATTTATGTCCTTAACTTGGGAGTTGATTTCCTTAGTATGTTATAACGTTGTTTAACCCCTTGTTTGTTTATTTTTGATGGGTCAATCTCACCCTAGCTCATCCTTTCATCTGGAGATCACTCTTGGAGGCCTGGGGACTGTTGGAGAGTTGTTTGTGAGTGGTCGAACCTTGCTAAGGAACCACAAAAGTTGTTTGGAGGGTGCGTTGGACTAACTTGCACAGGATGAGGGTTATTTCCATGAATTGAGGTTGTCACAGAAGCTGGTGAAGTCGGGACTAGGGATCGAACCCTGTAGTAACCTGGAAATTACAGACTGAAGACTACATGAAAGGCAGTGAGAGAAATCTGGAGGAGTTGGAGCTCAGCCAGGAGCCTCCTAGCATAGGTTCTTTGTCTCAACTATAAGAATTATGAACAACTAAGGTTAAATTGTTACTACAAATTTTCAGTTATTGGTTTAGGTATTTGGACAACATCCTCTAAGAGGATTTACTGTTGGTGACTCTTTGGTATTGGACTTTGTGTTGGATATTGTTATTTCTAGTTTGGGACAACAACTATTGTTGATTTAAATACTATTGTTGTTGCGGGATTACAATCAGTCTTATTGTTGTGTTGGATTTTATTGCCGGTTGGATACTATCCCTTAGTGTTGTTGATAACTATCATTAAATGTTGATATCATTGTTGGAAATTGTTGTTGGTATATTTCTGAACTGGTTATTGCAAAACTATTGTAAATTTCCTTGTTTTCGAGCTTCCCTAAGACCTTAGAAACCCTAGGGATATTACAGTGGTATCAAAGATTTGAACCTGCCACACTGTATCTGATTGGATGACGAGAAAACAAGGACCAGTGAAGCAAGGAGCCCCTGATATTTAAAAATAAGAAGAAACAGGGAGCATGGGGGACCATAACGAAGACAATGTGTTTCACATCCTAAGTGACTTGGCTAAAGGATAGAAAGAAATAAAGCAAGCATTTTCCCAAGGGTAGAGGGAATTAATTGAGACCCTCGCACAACTATTGGGCCCATTGGGTAACATCCAGGGCCTTAACACCAATGGGGTAAATGGGCATACTAGATCTCATGTAGAGGGAAATAATAGTGGGATTATGGTTAATGGGAAGCACTTTCCTCAAGCGGAAGGGGGCAGCATCAGAGCCCCGGTAGGAGGAAACAATTCTCATATGTCCAGGAAGAATGTGAAGCAAACAATGAGTGAGAGGACACCTATACCTCTCTTACCTCACTTCATCGAAGAAAAATAGCCAACACAACAGAACCAGATTGAGGATTTTTCTACATACTTCGAGGAGTATATGGCACTCGGAGAAGGGTTTTAGGCAGCCATGTCCTTGCTTGACTACTATAACATTAAGTACAGAAAAAAAAAACCCAGGGAAGGCCCTAGAGGAGCCCCAAGACAGGAACATAATGTTGATCTAAGACGGAAGGTGGGGAAGCTATCCATACCATCTTATGACGATTCATCCAGATACACAACTAGATCGTGGGTCCAAAAAGTGGACACCTATCTCCAGCTCAATTCGATGACATAATATGAAGCCATCAAATATTCCACACTACATCTAGATGGTGAGGCTCATGAATGGTGGTGTCATGGGCTGGTGACACTAGGACATTCCAACATCACATCACATGTGGATTTTACATAGAAACTAATGGACAGATTCGATAGGAAGGATTCAGATATCTCCTTCCATGAGCTGGCACACCTGAGACAGATAGGGACACCTGAGGCATATATTGCAAAGTTCAAGAAGGTTGTCGTGAAATTAACTGACATCTCAGAACACAGATTGGTGATGTTATTCGCATAAGGTTTAACAGAACCCCTGCGTGGATGGGTCAAGGCCTTCAATCCAACCACACTACACGATGCGGTTATGAAGACACTTGACATGATGGATACAGTACCAAATACAAAAGGGCCAACCAAGCCATACATTCCTCCCAAACCCCAAGATAACAATTCATTTTGAAAATATCAGACCAGGAAGGATCGTATGGATGAGGAGACTAGGAGGGTGCTTAGATGAAAGAATATTTGCTTCACATGTAAGGAACCTTGGGAGTTGGGTCACAGGTGCATGGTTAAAGGAAAGGAACACTACATAGAGGTAATTTCTGATGAAGAAGGAGATGAAGAAACAAGCCATGATCAAGGAGAGACACATGACAACCCTAAGTAAGAGCAACCACAGGGTCCAATCCAAAAAGATGAACCACCATATATGGATCCCAAGAAGGCAATCATAGCCACACTATCAGGAGTTCACAAATATCACACCTTTTGGATTAGAGAGTTGTTCAAGGACACTGAATTACTTCGTTGATTGATAGTGGGGCCACCCACAATTTTATTGACGCAACACTATTTGACATGAAGGGAATTCCAACAGAATATTTCAAAAGATTCAATGTGGAAGTAGAATATGGGTACACTATAGAATGTACTCACATGATCATAGGATTACACGTGACATTGGGTAACTACACACTAACCGATGATTTCTATGTGGTGGACCTGGTAGACACTAAGTACATAGTTTTGGGCATCCAATGGCTCTATTCATTGGGAGACATCAAAATGATCTACCAAATCATGAGGATGGAGTTCAAAGACAAGGAAGGGAAAAGGGTTGTTCTAAGGGGAATGAATAAACATCCTCCCAGGATCATGACAACTAAGAGGATGGAGGTCACTCCCAGGCATGGGAATATCGCATGGGAAACAAAATGTGTGATTACCCCAAGAAGGAAAGACATGGTCGTCAACACTATCATATGGGAATACAAAACCTTATGGGGAAACATGATAAGGTGTTTGGGAAAATCCTACTTGGAGTACCACCAAACAGGGGATTTGAGCATACCATTGAGCTTGAGGAAGGGGCCAAACCCGTTATTACGACCCCATACCAACATCCGAAGAGGTTCAAGGACGAAATTGAGAAGACCATCCAAGAACTTCATGAGATGGGGCACATCAGACCCAACTCTGGTCCTTTTGCTTCATTCGTAGTACTGGTGAAGAAAAAAGATGGAACCTTGAGAATGTGTATAGATTATTGGTCCCCGAACAATAAAACCATTAAGAAATGATACCTGATTCCTAGGATTGACGATTTACTCGATGAGCTACATGGGGCGGTCTACTTTTCAAATATAGACCTCATATCAGGATATCACCATATCAAGGTATGAGAGGAGGATATGCACAAGACAACCTTTCGATGCCACTATGGACATTATAAGTTTCTTGTCATGCCTTTTGGTTTGACTAACGCTCTGGCTACATTCTAGTAATACATGAACCATATTTTCAAAAAACAGATGAGGAAGTTCTTGCTAGTGTTTTTTGATGACCTGTTGATCTATAGCGGGACGTGGCAGGACCATCTGTGTCACATAGATGAGATACTCAACATCATGGGGGACCAGTGGCTCTATGCCAAAGAGACAAAGTGTGAGTTTTTCCTAACATATATTTTGTATTTGGGACACATGATTAGCGCATAGGGTGTACAGGTCCACCAGGAGAAGATACATGTGATACTTTATTGGTCCACACCCAAGTCGTTGACAGAACTACATAGTTTCTTGGGGATATGCAGTTATTATCGATGCTTCGTGAGATGGTTTTCCTAGCTTGGTGCATTGTTGACCAACCTCATGAAGAAGAGTGAATTTAGGTGGGCAGAAGATACCCAAAGGGTATTTTACAGGATGAAGGAAGTGATGAGCACTTGCCCGATGTTCCCACTTCACGAATTTTCTGAGCCCTTTGTGTTGGAGTGTGACACATCCAGAGAAGGGATAGGAGCAATATCGACGCAGAACATCCACCCCATATATTTTGAGAGATGCAAGCTAGGGGAAACTGAGAGACTCATTTCCATATATGACAAGGAAATGTTGGCCATCATGCACGCATTAGCCAAATTCAGACAGTATCTGGTAGGAGGTCGCTTTGTGGTGAAGATCGATCACAATAGTCTGAAGCATTTCCTGGAGTAGAAGGATCTGAACGAGAGGCAACAAAAATGGGTCAGCAAGGTACATGCATATGAATTTGACATAGAATATGTCAAAGGGAAGAATAATGTGGTCGCAGATGCCTTGTCCAGGATACCTACAACATTTTCCATGTCTAAGATTGAAGCGGATTGGAAGCCTCTCCTTTTGGTAGAGTATTCCAAAAATGGCTTTGCGGGGGAGCTAATAGATGAAAAAATATAGGATGAAAGGCACACAATAGTAGATGACATCATCTATTACAAAGGCCAGATATATCTTGTTCCAAAATCCACTCTCAAAGAGAAGATCTTGAGAGCCGTACATGATGCACCATTAGTCAGGCATCCAAGGTACTTGAAGACTTATAGGCATGTATGAGAGAGATTCTCTTAGAAGGGTCTAAAAGGGGATGTCTTAAAGTATGTGAGGGAATGCTTTACTTCTCAGAAAAACAAGTTGGAGCTCACAAACCCAGCCAGTCTACTACAACCCTTGCCTATTCTAAAATGGAAGTGGGAGAGTATTTCTATGGATTTCATCACAGGGCTACCGAAGGTGCAGGGAAAGGATTGTATTTATGTGGTGGTGTACAGATTAACCAAGTACGCTCATTTCTTTGCACAAGTAGTAGTGTCTGAGTGCCTGCGCTGGGCGCGTGGGGGGGTACAGGGGGGCGGAGACCCCTGCGCGGGGGTTCGGGGGCAGTGCCCCCGAATTTTTTTTTTTGGGCCGACATATTTTCGCCGGTTTCGAGCCGACATATTATCGCCGAGCCGACATATTTCTGGAACGACATATTTCCGGGACCACATGATATTAGGTGGTTTTCGGCACATGGTTTTTGCCGATGGTTTTCTATTTCCGGTTAAGGAATTAGGGTTTTGGACTAATCCAAGTCATTGGG
>JZKD02S2361553.1:154812-168863 GCA_000966675.3 Picea glauca | reverse complement strand
CAATCTTTCTTCAGATGTCCTTTCTTCCCACAATTCCAGCACTCTATCTTTCCAAGTCTGGATTTGGATCTGCCCTTCCTAGAATTCTCGCAGTTCCCTGAGCCCTTTCCTCTATTCTTTTGTCTTCCCCTGTTCTCCATGTTCAACGCATTACCTGTTGTCTCACCTGTGCTTTTCCGTCGCATTTCCTCACTAAGGATAACACCAACAACATCATCAAATTTTAAAGTATCTGAACCAAAGATAGAATTACTTACAACCATGACCAAGCCATTCCATCTTTCTGGCAATGAGCACAATATTAGAAGAGCCCTAACCTCATCATCAAAGTCCACTTTTACAGAACTTAGTTGATTAGTAACCGTATTAAATTCATTTAAATGATCTGCAACAGACCCACCTTCTGACATATTCATATTAAATAATCTCTTCATTAGAAATATCTTATTGGACGCCGAGGGGTTTTCATACAATTTGGCCAATGCGTCCATCAAACCCTTCATTGTCTTTTCTTTGGAAATATTGAAAGCCACCGACACTGCCAGGCTCAGCCGTATCGTTCCTAGAGCCTTTCTATCAAGAATCTCCCATCCTTCATCCTTCGTAGTCATCGTCTTCTTTTCTATTCTGCCCAATGGTAGGAATAGATCCTTCTGATATAAATAGTCTTCCATCTTCATCTTCCATAACTGGTAGTTTTGGCCGTTAAATTTCTTGACCCTAAAATTTCCATCTTCTGACATTGCTCCCACTCGAACTAGGAACCCTCTTTTCCTGCGAGTTACCTTTCACTCTGATACCAGTTGTTAGAAAAACAGGACCATGGAGCAATAAAATAAAACAAATGCGAAAAAAAAACACAGAAGATACACAATACAATAGTGACACAGATTTACGTGGTTCACCCAGTGTGGGCTACGTTCACCAGAGAAATTGCCAGGTCCTTCCTTTATTATTATCCAGCATATGAAGGGATACAACCTACAACAAACTCATTGTAACTTCCTCTTCTTTCTCTCACAGTCACCTATCTCAGAATACAATATTTTCCATCAACCATAGCCACGATACATTTCCCTCATAAAAGAGGGTTGCCTTCTAGGGAAAAAAACCCTAACATAATCTCTATTGTTAGATCTGCAACCTTATAATGAACAGTCCAGATTTACAATGAAATTACAATGTACATTTACAAGGAAATTTTTCCTTCAGGGGTTTCGCCCCCGAACCCCCGCTGGGGGCCCGCTTGCCCCCAGACCCCCCAACCGGGGGGATAGCCCCCTCGGACCCCGCAGAGGGGGTGCCCCCCCTCTGCACTCCCCCACATGGAAGAGTGTACATGCTTCTGGGGTGTAAATACTTCATGGGGGATAAACACGGCTGAACGTAAAAGACCTCTGAATCAGGAAGATAATCAGGCTCCACAACCAACAATATTTGTACAAGCCATTCACATTGAATAAAGTAAAGGAAATGTTGGTGATAGTGTTTCTACATATACTTGGAAAAGAAAGGATTCATTGAAAATGAAGAGAAAGAGAAGAAGACAACCACAACAAGAAAGGAGAAGCCTACTTGCAAGCATTGCAAGGAAGTAGGCCATGATGAAGATCATTGTTGGATATTACATCCTGAAATAAAGCCAAAGAAGTATGCCAACGAAGGAAGGAAGAATACCACAGCTACGACAATTCAAGTGGATCTTGGATCAGATTCCAGTGATGGAACACAGGTTGTAGCTATGGGAATCTGAGGTATAAATTATGTTGCAAGTACTAGCTCTTCTAATTCAATTGTTGTAAATGATGAGTATAAAAGGAGTGAACTTTTCCACATAAGGGTTATAACACATAATGTTAAAGTTGATACTCTTGTAGACAGTGGATCACAAGACAATCTAATCAGTGAAGAGGTTGTAAATAACTTGGGACTTGAAACTGAGTCACATCCTAAACCATATCCATTGGGATGGATATGTGGTGATAATAATTTGCAAGTAACCAAGCAATGTAAAATCAAGTTTGCAATCACTTCTAATTATGTTGATGAAGTAGAGCTTGATATAGTGCCACTGGACATATGTGGAATTGTACTAGAAAGACCATACCTTTATGATAGGAAATCTATATTCTATAGGGAGGAAAATAAATATTGCTTCAAGAAAGATGGGAAAGAGTACATTGTTCATGCTCATCGCATGAAAACTGACAGATCTTTTGTAGCTACAAGGACGTTAAAAAGGATGGTAAATGCAAGAAAAAGTTTAACACTTATGTCTGTAACAAAACAGGAAAATAGTGATGCTAAACATGAGATGGTTCAGTATGTTTCAAACAGTCATGAAGTGTCACCAGAGGTACAACATGAGGTTCAGCTGCATAATTTGTTTATTGTTCCTATTCAAAAGGGGAAGCATGTTGTTTCATTCTCATTAGCATGTCTAGTATTTTTTATTAGTTTGTTTCTATTCAGTGGTGTATGGCTGCTAATTGTGACAAAGAATGTAGATGATTGTGCAATTGATGGGATGATTACTTTGACAATGCTATCTCAGTTTTCATGTTTGTTGTGATTAGTCAGGTGATCATTGTCCCAACAGAGAGGATGGATGATACATGACAAGTGGGGAGGCAGTAACCTCAATTCTTACCTGAGTAAAAGCAGACTTTTGGTGGTCCAAAATATTCCAAAGTGGGGAGGAATGATCCAGGAGGCTCCCTAAGCTCAGAAAATGCTCAAAAATGAAAGTTCTCGTAATTGAGTGAAACCAATTCCATTGCGACCGGCTCATCACGCTGATTCCAGCCATATATTTACTTTCTCAAATGGGCTCCGTATGCAAGAGTTATCACACTCTTATCAGATTCTCAAACAAATAAAAAGTCAAAGGTCAACTGGCAAAAAATTCAATGATGACATCAACATCACATCACCAAAGCTAATTAATGATGTTGATGTGGCAAAGACTTGTGGCAACACTATAGCAGTTGACTGGGTAGATGACAGATCCAATCAGAATTGGACACATGGCATGTGATTTGGGCAAATGTGGTGGTGCCACATGGCCCACGCATGGGCAGCCATGTGGCACCCAGTCAGCAGTTGAATGGAAAGTTCCAAAAAAAAAATTGGGTCCATGGGTTTTCAACCCACGAACACCACCAAGCCCAAGCACCTTGAAGAATGGTCCAACACCAATGCACCATACTTGAGACTTATTAATATAAGTCAACGATATATTATATATGTTGCATATGTAGTAAGGTTGATGCGGAGGGGGATGGGGCTAAGCCCTAGCCCATGGTTACGTTCTACCATACCACATGACCATGCAGAAAATGCAGCATAGGGGGTTTATATAGGTGCTAGCCCTCGGATCTCGTGTTGTTCCCACATGACCGGTACCTAATCCTCCAAAGGCGCACGGGGGGTTTATATTCTAGACCCTGATCCCATGCAAAACGTAATAGAACTAGGAGCTAGTGCAATTTAAGGGGCCAGTGCTTAGCCCTTTGGGCTAGCATTGGGCCATTTATAGTGCATGTGACCAAGTTTTGAGGAGCACGCACACCATTGTTTTGGGGCTTAACCATATATTATGGTTTAAAAGTGGGGTTTTACCCTGTTGATGTAATTTTAAATGATTTTGCCTAATATTATGACCAAAATTGGTATTTTTAGGATATCTTGGCCATTTGGAGGGGGATTTGATCCTAGAAAGAGGCCAGATCTTCAGGGGAAATTGGGATTCCTCATATGAGCGTGAAAACTATAAAAACCAGGCTTTTTGAAGCTTTGAGGACAACTTTTGATGCAGGGATTTGAAGGAGCAACTTGTAATTTTTGGCCTTTTCTCATGTTTTGAGGGGCATTTTAGCCATGTTTTTGAGAGGAATTTGATGGGGCATGTATGAATCTGATCAAGGAGGTCTTGCACAACAGATCTGAAGCATGTTATGTAACAACAAATAGCCTATGTAAGAGAATTTTGAGCATTTTAAAGAGCAATAAAGAGGTCCTCCACTTGGAAGCAGGCCCAGAGATGTAGTCAACGATTGGTGAACTCTGTTAACAAGTTCTTGTCTCTATTTATCTTTCTATTTTGTTGTTCTCTTCTCTTCATTTATAGCATGTTTATCAATGTCTAATCTCTTTAATCATTAATGAGCATCAAGTAAAAGTCACATTTGATATTTTGCAACTAGTTAATGAGTTTATTTATTTCGCATTCTTATCAATCCGATGCATAAAATACAATGAACTAAACTTGCAATTTATCAGTAATACCTTGATTTTTGGATCAATCAACATCATTAGCATGAATCTAGAACAACAATATCACTAACATGTTGGTACATCATCATCAACAACATGAGGTTGAATCAATCAACATCATCAACAACGCGAGGCTGGTACATTATCAACAACAACACGAGGCTAATACAACAATATAATTAGTATGAGGATGAGATAAGAACATCATCACCACGAGGTTGAGATAAGAATGCCACGAGGTTGAGATAACAACATCATCATCACAAGGTTGAGATAACAACATCATCAACACGAGGTTGAGATAACAACATCATCAACACGAGGCTGAGATAACAACATCATCATCATATGGTTGAGACAACAACATCATCACAAGACTGAGATATTAACATCATCATCATATGGAAATAGAATGAGGCAGGTGCAAAAACAACATTTTGTGGTAATATGAAAGAACGTCCTTACCGAACCTTCGAGATCTAACAAGGAATCATAATATTCACTAGGGTATAAAATCCTAATGGAGCTACCACATGGTACTTTGAAAGACCGTCCTTACCGAACCTTAGGGATCTTCCCAGGAATCAAAATATTCCCTAGGATGTAAAATCCTAATGAATCTACCACTACTGACCACAACTGGCATATACATGCACAGGTACTCTGACAGACCATCCTTATCGGACCTTTGGGATCTGTCCAGGGATGATCAATCCCCTAGGATATAAAATCCTAATTGATCTACCCGTTGTTGGTCAGGATACCATAGTATCATCAACATCACTCCCCCTTTTGAGGGAGGTCCTTTCGAAATATACCAAGATTGTCACAAAAGTATTCAAACTTTACACTAGACAGAGGCTTGGTCAACACATCTGCAACCTACTCATCTGTGCCAACATATTGGAGTTTTACAGCTCCTCTCTACACCATATCATGAATATAGTGATACATGATTTATATATGATTCAACTTATCATGGAACAAATGGTTCTCTGTAATCTTTATGCAACTATGGTTATCACATAGAATCATGGTGGCTTCCATATTCAGATCGAATAGACCTGTCAACAACTTCTAAATCCATATGGTTTCACAATTGGTGGAACATGCAACAATGTATTCCTCTTCTATCGTGCTAAGAGAAATACCGAATGTATTCCTTTTCTCCCATAAAGTCATGGCTGACCCCAAAATCAAACAACATATTGAAGTTCTCTTTGTATCATAAACACTTCCATCCCAATCAATATACAGTCTAAAGTCATGATCTCCAGTATAACAAAGACCATATTCCAACGTACCCTTAAGGTATCTCATCACATGTTTTTCACCTACAAGGTGAACACGTCTAGGCTCTACCAGATACTAACTCAAGGTGTTCACAGCAAAACATATATCTAGCCCAATATTCGTCAGATACATCAATGAACAAATAATATGTCTGTACAAAGTAGCATCAACCAATTTTGACAAAGTATTCACGAGGAGCTTCAACTTTGTTTCCATGGATTTACATTAAAACATGTCAATTCTCTTCAATATTTCAACTGCATGCTTCCCTTGGTTAAGGAAGATCTTATCTGGGCTCTGCCAAACTTCAAGACCTAAGAAATAATGCATTAGGCCTAGGTCTTTCATTTCAAATTCTGCAACAAGCTTCTTCTTACAATATGTGATGAGATTTTCTTCTTCGGTTAAGAATAAGTCATATACATAGAACAATAATATAACTAGCTCATCATTCATAGCCTTGAAGTAAAGATCAGAATCAACTTTACTCTTGGTAAATCCCAAGCTCATCGGGAAACTATCAATTCTGCCATACCAAGCTCTAGGAGCTTGCTTCAATCCATACAAAGCTTTCTTTAATATGCATACATGAGTCTTTCTATCTTCAACTTCAAACCAAATTTTTACAACACATTGTACCAACCTGGTACACTTGCTTAGTTGCAATTTAATCTATGCAACCAAGTGCTAGCTCTGTGTGCTTTCTGCAAAGCACTATCTATCTCACTACCTGAGAGTATGTCCTCTACTCTCTCTACACTTGTTCCTTCTGGAATCGAGACTATGCATATACAACTACTCTAAAGTTGAGAATGATTGTTCCATTCTCACTATGGCTGCTAAAATCTAAAGGTAACTCCTCTACTTTGTCACGGAAACAACTTCATATGAACCTGAGAGTGGCTCAATTACTGACACCAAGGGTATCTTATCTTCTTTCATGGAGGTAACTCAATCTCAAATACAGGGACTACTCTCCCTGAATCTCATACTCTATCAGAATCATGGTTGTTATGGATGTCTTCATGAATACGAGAAATATTTCTTCGATTACTGGCGTAAGTGTCTCATCATAGTATTCTCCCTTTTGTTGGGAGAATCCTCTGGACACAAATCAGGCTTTGTACATCTCTATATTATTATCTGCAACATGCTTGATCTGTGATATCAATCTTGGAATTCATCACTGACTTCCCTTTTGGTATAAAAAAAAATACATATTGTAGTCCTTTAGACTGGCTTCCTCCTCTGTTATTGAAACAAAAGAATCTTCCTGGGAGATTTCATGTCTCCTAGCGGTTTATGAAGCTAATCTTCTCAACTCATGTCATATGTCTCCCAGTCCTGAAAGATGTCTCTCTATCTGATCCTTTCTGATATCAGTCTCAATCCAGTTCTTGATTTCTTCTGAGTCTACAAAAAATTCAAAGTCTCTGTAGGATATACTTGGTGTTGAATACCAAGTCTTGATATGAAAAGTTGAGTAAGACTTCAAACAAATTCTTCTTCCTGTCAAGGTGGCTTCATTATTCATTGACCAAGTATAATGTTCGGTCATCCTTGGAGCCTTCTGCTCATTACAATCAATCTCCATATGAGATACTTTGTATCTCAACAAATAGATTCTTCTTCATCTTCTTTGGTTCATGGATACATATGGTCATGTACATAGTCTGATTCACATATCATCTAATATGTTTCCTTCTGCAACCATTACTATAGCTTCCTTAGGGCACCTGTCACCTGCCTGGAATAAGAAAAACAAGGGAAAAACATCAGAAAAGAATAATACTCTCTATAATAATAAAGCAATAGCAAGAACAATCGCCACAACGACTCCTTTAGAGTTATCACTTGTGACCTTCCTACAACAAGGGTTAAAAGTAAGAAATACAATACTGAGAGAAACACTCTTCTAGTGTTGTGATGAATCATTCATCCATGGTAGCTTGGAGACAAAACAAGAATTTTCTCCTGGAAGAGATGTTAGTTATATCTAGTAAATGATTTCAATAAGTACTTATCTCAATATGCCTGCATGCTCCCAAGTATGATATCTAAACTATGAGATAGCTATCAAACTTGACATGTGCAATTTTGAATCTTATCAACTTAATCAATCAAACTTGGAACCTGCAGTCTTTGTCCTCAAGAATGAGTGTTGTTTCTTTTCCTCTGAATATCCTTCACTCAAGATGACAAGTGTTTTCTTCAACATGTCCTCTGTATTAAGACAATATTTTATCTTGACAGAAATATGAGTTAGAGAATAAACTCTATAATCTCAGCTTTTAATCAATCTAATACCTTGACTTTAACTTTGACCAATGGTTAGTATGAAGGTCATAACTTCATCATACAACCTAGTTTTTCATAATGTCATAACAAATAGATGCATATCACAATAATCAAACATGGGGTGCATTATTCCTCTGAATGTGTTGGATATGAGATTCTTTTGGATCTATGATTGTTGCTTAGACAAAAGATCATGCAAGTACCTTTTAAAATAATGATATAGTTTAATCATATGTAAGTACATACCTCTGATAGTATTTTCAGGTAGTGGCACCATCCGATAGCAGCGGTAATAGATACCAAACCTATAAAAACTTCACAGGTGCTACCAAGTTAGTTGGAGATTTGCTTAAGGTAAGGTGCACTAGGACAATAAAATTCATTCCTAAATATTTCACTAAAACTGGTATTGTGGCTGGTGTTGGTATTGTAACTGGTATGAAGGAACTAGCACTACAATTGATACTGATACTACAACTTCAACTGCAACGGGTACTTCAACTGCAACTACAACTTATGGTTTTATGAGGAAACCCTAATTTTTCAAACTTTAAATTTTTAAGTTCTGATCTAGGGACTAGATGCACTAGGCTGAGGCGAGTATGTTGGAGCTGTCTATTTTCTAGGGACTGGATGCACTGGACTGAGGCGAGTATGTTGGAGCAAATCTAAACTGGTACTTATGGTACTGGTTCTAGTTTCCTAGTTTTCTGGTACTAGTAAAAACTAGGGTTTGACTTTATAGAGGATCTAGCCACTGAAAAGGTGTGCTCTAGATGCCAAAAGATGCACTAGGGTAGGGCACACTTTTCTAGATGGTTTTTAGGAAAAATATCCTTTCCAATAAAAATCCCTAATTTTCTTATATGGAAACATTGACGTTTTTGGTAATTGATCATTGAAATTCAGCGATCTGGCTCTGAAACTAGGGTTCAAACTCTGACAGCCGCAGAGGAATACGGCCACAATATAATGGCCCTGCAGGGGCTCCTACAAATCCAGGGGGAGGTGTCGATTGGCGTCTCCTACAGCCAAGTCACAACTAATGAAGATCCGGCAACCAAAGGGAAGAGGCCGACCTTTGAAACGCCTCCAGAAATGCGTGCGCAACTGTTGGTCGAAGGGACATTCAAAGATTGGGACACGAATATGGATCTAGCTAAGGAAGAAAACCCCACAAGCGCCTCAGCCCCTTGGATCCCCGGTAAGTGCATTCTGCAAGCCCCAATAGCCCCAAAATATGTCATAAACTCACCCCGTATTGAGGTGCAGAAACAATATATGCAAGATAATGCCCTGATAAGAAAGTTTCTAGGGCTCTAGCCCTCGGAGCGAGAACTAATCAAATGGATACAGTACTGGTGGAGGCCAAAAGGGCACTATGACCTCCAACTAGGATCGAAGGGTTTCTTCACGATCATTCTCCATAATCTAGAAGACAGGAACCGTATCTTTGATGGCGGGCCCTATTTTTTTAACTCGGCTGGACTCTTCTTGAGATTCTGGACAGAAAAGTTCAGCCCTGAAAAGGAATATTTCACCCATGCACTAGTCTGGATCAGGTTATACTCTCTCCCCCAGGAATTCTGGCTGGAGGAAGTTCTAGCTGGTATAGGCAACACCATCGGTATTTATGTTAAATCCTCTGAAGCCACTAAGCAGAGATGCTACACCTCTTATGCAAGAATCTGTGTCTATATAAATAGAGCCAAGCCACTCCTGGGATCCATTATGCTGGAATATCAGGATGAGGACTGGGCTCAAACCATCGAATACGAGCATATTCCCTTTCGCTGTAGAAAATTTCACGAGCATGGTCATCTATTCAGGGAATTCCCACTAAACAATACACACAAGGAGGGGAATCCAGAAAATAGCAAGGACAAAGAAGGATTCACACAATAGACAGGGCGACGAAGACAAGGAGGTAGGAAGAAACCAGCTCAGGTAAGTAAAGATCCTTCCACCAGCAATAAATTTGCAATTTTACAAGATAACCCAAAGGAATCTCCAAACCCAGCACATATCAACCCACCGTCCCAGAATATGGCTTCTCAAACTAAGGGCCTAGAGGCTGAAAAACCAGGGAAGAACAAGGAAACAGAACCCCCCCCACCGGGCCCAATGAGCGCTCCGCCTGAGCAGCAGGAGATGGAAGACGGGGATGAGGAAATGGAGGTAGAAGAACAGGATCTAGCTGGAGTGGATTTGGAACACCTTGAGCATGCCTACCGACACCAAAAATTGTACACCATTCCAAGAGATCAACTTAGGAAGGTACATAAAGTGTTCCTCAACTCCTCGGTGGGCTCCTCAGCTCGAGCCAGCAAAGCACTGGGCATCCAGGGCAGTCAGACAAAAAACCCAAGTAAGGCACAAAAAGATGAGAAAAAACGAGGAAGGAAATCAACAAATAAGCTCATACAGGAAATCAGAAGTTTTATGGTAAACTCAGGGCAGATTCACCTGATCTCGGAAAGCTTTCCCCCTCTCCCTCCCCCTCAATCATCATGAAGATCATCTCATGGAACATAAGAGGCCTCAACGGTCGTAGCAAGCAGAAACTGCTATGAGATTTGATCATAACGAAAGCACCAGATGTTTTAATGTTACAGGAAACAAAATGTACCACAGAGGACATCAATTGAATACTCCCCTACTACTGGAAGCAGGGAGGAGTCATCTCAACTGATGCTGCAGGAACAACGGGTGGACTTGCCCTCCTCTGGAATACCAATAGTGTCCTGATGGAAAATTTCTGCACCACCAGATGGTCTATCACAGCCGATTATAGGCTCATAGGATCATACAAACCAGGACAACTAACAACCGTCTATGGGCCAGCCACTCCAAGAGATAAACAGGCCTTCCTTAGAATCTTAAGTTACCTATCTAGCCTCACTCAACACCACAAATGGATAGTGGGGGGCGACTTTAATATCATCCGCAGCCTGGAGGAAAAAAAGGGAGGCTCAAGATAACTGGACCGAGATTCTGGCGACTTCAACAGCTTAATAGATGATCTCAGGCTAATTGACATAGAGGCCATTAATGGCACGCATACCTGGACCAACAGAAGAACAGGGATGCACCAGATCACATGCAAATTAGACCGCTTCCTTGTGTCGGAGCCACTCATCATGGACGACACTGCAATAGAGGCTACCATCCTAAATCGCACTGGATCGGACCATTGGCCCATCCAATTATGGTTGGATGTCCCAGCCACTCCGGGAAAGAAACCCTTCCGATTCAAACAATTCTGGTTAGATCATCCAGATTTCCAAGCGAACATTCAAGGCTGGTGGAAGGAGGCAGAAATATCCCACGGAACTAAGATGTATAGGTTCCAACAGAATTTGAAGAATCTCAAACAAATGCTAAAGTCTTGGAACCGGCACACTTTCGGCAGCATCTTTGAATCACAAAAACATCTCATGAAGCAAATGAACGAGATACAATGTAAAATAAGAGAGCAAGGATTCACAGAGGAGCTCAAGACACAGGAACTCAAAGTGAACCAACAGATTGCAAACAGGAAAAAGCAGGAAGAGATACTCTGGAAATAGAAATCGCGCATACAATGGCTCAAGGAAGGGGATCGTAACACCAAATTCTTCCACCGAGCTACCATCCAGAGAAGGCAATCTAATAAGATCACGCATCTCATTACGGAAGAGGGGGAGACTCTTCACTCCCACACTGACCTGGAAACTCATCTGGTTGACTACTTCCAAGACCTTCTCACAGAACCCATTCCATACAGAAGTGGAGCTATCAACCAAATCACAAAATGTGTTCCCGCCCTTGTAACATAGGAACAAAACGAAGCTCTCCTCAGGCCCTTCACCATCGAAGAAGTATACCAAGCGCTTCAAGACACACCCAAATGCAAGGCACCGGGGCCAGATGGCTTTACTAGCGATTTCTTCCACTATTGTTGGCCGTTGATTAGAACAGAGGTCTGGGAGATCCTAGAAGACTCGAGGATCAAAGGAGAGGTCCTGCGGGCTTTTAATGCAACCTTCCTTGCCCTCATCCCCAAAGAGGGGCAAGCGAATCGACCAAAACAATACAGGCCTATAGCCCTATGCAACGCCATCTACAAACTCCTCACAAAAGTCATCGCCCGCAAACTCAAGCCGATCCTACCAACAATCATTTCCCCAGAGCAGTCAGGATATGTCGAAGGCAGACAAATCTTGGACAGCATTATCTTGGCACATGAGGTAATTCACTCCTTGTAGAAAACAAAGACCCCAGGGATGCTTCTAAAGCTGGACATATCAAAAGCCTTTGATAAACTCAGTTGGTAATACATGAAAGTAATGCTAATAGCGTTTGGCTTTGATCAAAACTGGGTTACTTGGATCTTAAAACTCACCTCCTCGGCCTTCTTTTCCCTGCTTATCAATGGTGTACCCTCAAATCCCTTCTCCCCCTCCAGAGGTATTCGACAGGGAGACCCCCTCTCCCCTTTCCTTTTCATTATCATGGCAGAAGGACTTAGTAGATCTATTCATGCGGCTCTGGGAAACAACCTTCTAACCGGTTTACCTCTGCATGGCTTATCCCTGCCCATTTCCCATAGCCAGTTTGTGGATGACACCCTCTTGATGGGCAGCCCGACTGCTAGAGAAGCCAACTCGCTCAAGGAGATTCTCCAACTTTTTTCCGATGCCTCAGGTTTGGAATGTAATAAGGATAAGTCTCAAGTCTTCTTTTTCAATACCCCCCTCCCGATTCAGCTTCACATCTCGGAGATACTTGGCTTCAACAGAAGCTCCCTTCCGTCCAAATATTTAGGCTTACCCTTAATTGACAATGCCCACAAAAACTCCTCTTGGGAGCACCTACTCTCTTCCTTCTCAAAAAGGATTTCCTCATGGACCTTTCGGGCCCTAAATTTTCCCAGTCGTCTCGTCCTGCTCAAAGTTGTCCTCCAAGCCCTCCCGTTATATGCTTTCTCTGTGCTAGCAGCCCCCAGACCGGTTCTCAACACCATCAGAAGCCTGCAAAGAAATTTCCTCTGGCATGGCCTTAACAAAGAAAAAAAGATAGCTTTAGTCAGCTGGGAAATGATCAGCAAGACTAAGGATCAGGGGGGTCTGGGAATAAGAGACCCATCCACAATGAACAGGGTCCTCAGTGCCAAAATCTGGTGGCGTTGGCTCAAAAACCCCACAGATCTTTGGGCTAAGTTATGGAGGAAGAAATACGCCTCTCACACGGCAGAGAATAATCTGATTCGTTGGAATGGGGATAACACGGGATCCTTGATATGGACAGAGGCCAAGAAGAATAGGCAGTTAGTCACGCAGCATGCATTTTGGGAGATAGGTAATGGGGAAACGGCATTGTTTTGGCAAGATTCCTAGCAACAATGGACAGCCTTGAACGCTGAGGAATGGTCAAGCGACATTTGCGCCCAAGCTACAACTGTGGGCCTAACAAAGGTAGCGGATTACTGGAAAAACAATCAAGCTGAGGACACATGGCGCTGTTGGCATATAGATCGGGGGTGAATCAACTTGGCTCAACATATAGATTTGACACCCCTTCAAGAAGCATTGGCTAAGAGGAAAATTCCCATACGAGCCGGTGAAGACATACTCAAGTGGGGGTATAGACCACAAGGCTCCTACACTACCCAAGAAGCCTATCAACTCAAGACCAAGACAAACCGCACCTTAGACATGGAGATTTGGGGGAAGATCTGGAATCTGAAGCACTGGCCGAAAATCACCCTTTTTCTCTGGCTCGTCTTACACTCAAGCATTCTCACCTAGGATAATCTTCTAAAGCGAGGGTTTACTAGACCTTCTATATGCACCCTCTGTGGAAAGGCGTAGGAAACTATGAACCACCTACTCAACACATGCCACTACACAGCACAAGTCTGGGATCAAGTAGCGATAATCATGCGCACTTCAGACCGTCTCAGAGATAGCATCATTGACACTCTCACCAACTGGAGGGATCATCCTTTTAGCTCTCCCTACCTCAACAGGGTATGGCAGCTCTTACCTAGTTTTGTCCTTTGGCAAGTTTGGAAAGAAAGAAACAGCAGAATATTCAGAAATAAGGCTCATCATTGGAGTCTCTGCTGCGACCTTTGCCAATGCAATCTTATGGAAACTCTTCGCCTTAAACCCTGGTCAGAGGCTGACTTGGCCTGCTCTCCC
>JZKD02S2361553.1:138816-152060 GCA_000966675.3 Picea glauca | reverse complement strand
TATAGAGAGAGAGAGAGAGAGAGAGAGAGAGAGAGACGTATATTAAGCATAGAGAGATTTTAATCTCAAGTTTTCTTATCCCTCTTGATGCTTAAGATATCCAGGGTTAAGATGGATCTACGCTATGTAAAAACTAGTAGAGGGAATTGTTGAAATTAGTGCAGTTGCAAGAGCCATTCTCTGGGAGGATGGAATAAGACCCTAGTTGAGATCTATGGCCCCCAGTTCACTCTTGGGGTTCTTGGTTTGGGACCAAGTAGTTAGAGCCATGGAAAAAGACCCTAGTGAGGTCCCCTAGTTTATTTATGGGGTTCTTGGTCAAGGATCAAGCAATAAGTCCCTAGATGTGTTCCATGGAATTCTTTCTCGGTTCTTGGATTGATCCTTGGGGGTTGATTATGTAAGTCCTTAGATGTTTTCTACGACTCAAGGATGTGTTCTAGGGAATCATTACTTAAATGCTTGGGTTGATCCTTGGTCTAGTACCTTGGTGGATAAAAGACCCTAGATGTGTTCTAGGGCCCCCAGATGTGTTCTGGGGTATCTTGGTCTGGGACTAGGTGGTTCTTGGTTGTGTACCAAGATGTGATGATGTGTCATATTCTTCTTCTCTCTCAGGATGGTCCCTAAGACCTGGGAGCAGCTAGAAGATGGACATGACCACATCATTGGTTCTTCCTCTTATGCATGGATTATAAAATATTATAATTTATCATGAGACATATGTGGATAGTTTGTCATTGAAAAAGACCCCCTTGAATTTGTCTTGTATCCTCCCCTTGCTTGAAACTCATTCTCCATCTTGCTTGATGTGGTGTTGGTCTTTTATAAGTCACTTTGACTTATTTGACAATATAATTAAAATTTTATTAATTAAAAATATTTATTTTTTTTATTTTTTTTCAAGTTTTTAATTAAACCTAATCCTTACCCTTCCTAAACTATAAATAGAAACCTACCCCTCACTCATTCTTACACACACTTACTCTCCTCTCATGGTCTAATTTTTTGCGGCTACTTTAGGTTGGTTCTTGTTTTTTGGTATGGCCTCCTCGATGGACTCGCTCTTACTCTTTTGAGGTACGGCCTCCTTAGTATTCTTCCTCTTGCTAGCTGGGAGATTCAGTTTTGGTGTATGGTTCCCCTTATCTAGGTGATGGTGCCACCGAACCTTCCCTCTTGTTGTGTAAAAGTGGGTGGACCTTCCTCTTGTTGTTTGAGTGTGTCGCGGTCTTCCCTTGGCCCTCTTCAAGTTGTCGCCGGTTTCTTTAAGGTTGTCGTTGCCTCCTAGGAATCCCTTGTCTCCTCTTCCTGTTATTTTTGGTTTTATCTCTTGCTATCCCTGATGGTGTTTCCTTCTACTTCTATCTATCAGATTCAATTGCAAGGTTTTTGTTGTTGTAGCACTACAGTTCATATTGGACAGCCATTTGGATGAGCCTTCTTGTTGTATTTGGGGTTTCTGTATCAACCCTAATCTTATTGATTATCCTTGAGTTCTTCTTGGAAAACTATTCACTTAAGATCATGATGATATCAAACCCTTGAGGGTTTGATCCATGACCTTCATAGATCTTTCTAAGCATAAATAAAGAGGAAAACTACACATCAGGTACTTCTATCAATTGTTTTTGCTAAGGTAAAGTTCAAATCTTATTGTGCTAATGTTTAGATTTGCTTTAAGTTCAGGTTAATATTCAGAAATGGTTTTGTTTTGTTCATGATCAGTCCTAGGTAAAGTTTGGTTCTCCTTAGCATGTTCAGATTTGTATTTTCTATATTTTATCTACTTCAGAATTTTGTTTTAAGTGTTGATATTTATTTACAGTAGTGACATAATTTAAAAGACAATATTTCTTTCTCTTTTCCCTAAAAATTACAACATGGTATCAGAGCTTAGGGCATGAAAAGAGATCAATAATGGAAAAAATTTGAGCCTGCGTAGATCCATGTTTTGGGGTTTTTTTTGCAGATCAGCAGTAATACAATTACATAATCAAATCTTGAAATCATCATGGATTCGTATTTAGTTAATGCAGAAGATAGGCTTGAAGGGGCCTCCAACTTCAATTCTTGGAAGGCTAGGGTGTTTAATATCCTATAAGAAGGTGACTTGGATGAGCTGGTTACCAGGGTGATAGAAGAACCCACTTCAAATACAAAAAGGGAAGCATATAAGAAGAGACATGCTAAAGCTAAGAGAATCATCTTTGACTCAGTTAAGGACAACATGATGCCTCTCATTGTCCATCTAAGGAAAACTAAGGAATGATTTGATACCCTAGAAAATCTATATGAGAAGAAGGCTCCAACTCAGAAGATGATATTGAATAAACAACTACGGACATTAAAGATGGTGAAGGACGAGATCAAACAAGAGATCATCTTATAACAATTGGAATTGCAGTGGATAATGATGACCTTGTACAAACAACAATTGATGGTATCCCTCACTCATGGGAGACATTTCTCTCTTCAGTCAATGGAAGAGAAATTCAACCCAACTTCAAGATATTATGGCATGATTTCTTGGAAGAAGTGGGTAGAATTAAAAGCAAGAATGATCCCTCAACAATAAGAGACCATGCACTTTCAGTCAAAGCCAAGATATGGAAGAAGTTTCTTCAATACAAAGGCAAAGATAATAAACCCCAAGGTAAGCACTCTCACTTCCACTCTCATTTATCCAAAATAAGATTCTTTAACTGTAAAAGGCTAGGTCATTATGAAAAAGAATACATAAACCCTCCTTCACAATAGAAGCAGAGAGGCAGGTTTCATTCGTTAGTTGCAACTGATGAAGAATAACCTCAAAGAAGAATAACCAGGGTTGCTACTAAAGATAAAGAACAACACCAAGAATGTTATCTTGTCTCATCCCTCTCTGGCATTGTAACAAAGTTAGAAGAATTTTGGTTAGTGGACAATGGGGCCTCTAAACACATGACAGGCTTCAAACAAAATCTTGTAAATTATTGGGATAAGAAGTTCAATGTGAAGGTATAATTGGGTGATGATGAAACCTATGAAATCAAAGGGTTTGGATCGGCATGCTTTCAGCTTCAAATAAGTAATGCATTTCATACCGATGAAATTCTTTATGTTCCTGGTTTAAATAAAAATCCTATCTCAGTTGTAGTGTTAGAAAGAAAAGGGTACTTAGTAGCTTTCTACAAAGGGAAGGCTCTCATGTGGCACTCAAATGGGATTTTGAGCTCAGCCATGACAAATGGAACTCAATATGGTGGACTTTACAAAATCACTAGTCAAGCTATTCAAGCATTAGCTCACGAGATGATAAACCCTTGTGAGCTACGACACATAAGATTTGGACATCTCAACTACAATGCTCTCCCAGGTTTGCAAAATATGGTAACATGTATGCCATTTTTTTCATTTGAGCATGATATTATTTGTAGAGGTTGTTCCCTTGGTAAGAATACTAAGAAAACTTACCCTCACAGTAATAGAAAAACTAATGCAATTTTAGATCTTATTCATTATGATCTTTTTGGAACTATGACTACTCTGTCAATGAATGGTTGTCTTTATTATATCATTTTTATTGATGATTGTTCTCGTAAAACATGGATTTATTTTTTGAAAACTAAAGATGAATCTTTCAATAAATTTCAGGATTGTAAGAATCTTGTTGTGAATCAGACAGGTAAACACATCTGTATTTTCAGAATAGACAATGGAAAAGAATTTGACTCCCACAAGTATGATGATATCTATTGGGCTTTAGGGATTAAGAGGGATTTGATTGTTCCTTATAATCCTCAACAGAATGGGGTTGCTGAAAGAAAGAACAGAACAATTTGTGAAGCATTTGGAGACATGATGTATCATCAGAATCTACCATTGTCTCTTTGGGAGGAAGCTGCAAACATGACAATCTACATTCAGAACAGTTGTCATCATAAATCCCTATAAGAGAAAACTCCAAAAGAAGTATTCACCGGTAAGAATCCTTCAATTGACCATTTGATAATCTTTGGCAGTCATGTCTACATTCATATGCCTAAATAAAAACAGACTAAGTTAGATCCCTCCAGAAAGAAAGGAACTTTTGTGGGATACAGTGAGACCTCAAAAGCATGTATAATCTATGTACCAAGGAAAAAGTTCATTGAGGTCAGTAGAGATGTGACCTTTCATGAGGAATCAAACTTTCTTCATTCCATAGATATTCCATGTGATACAGAGGAGCATTAAGCTCCATCTCTAGAACCTTTAGATTCACCACTTCAAGATGAGCAGGGGGAGGAGGCCATAGAGCCTTTAGTGGATACCATAAGGGATTATGTTGAGTTTCCCTTAGAGAAACCTCATGTTAAAAGGAATCTATCTTGGTGCAGTGAAATTTTAAAAGAAGCAAAAAAACATGTAGCACCTAAAGGTACCTTCAGAGAAAGCAAGAAACCAGGTAGGTACTCAGGCATGATAGCGCAGTTGAATCTTGTGATTGACTCGAAAACTTCCATTTTTGAAGAGTCATCCAAACATAAAGTGTGGAAGGATGCCATGATAGAAGAGTACAAGTCAATATTAAATAATGATGTATATGAAGTGGTTCCAAGACCTCAAGGAAAATCAATAGTAACCTCGAAATGGATTTACAAAATAAAGCATGCAGGAGATGGTAGTGTTGAAAAATTCAAAGCTATATTTGTGGCTCGTGGCTTCTCTCAAAAAGAAGGAATTGACTATGACGAGATATTTTCTCATATTGCCAGGTATACTTCCATCAGAATCATTATCTCTCTTGCTTCAGTTTTTTATAGGAAACTTCAGCAAATGGATGTTAAGACTGCCTTTCTCAATGGTGAAGTTGAGCAAGAATTTTATATTGAGCATCCTGAGGGTTTCGTGATCCATGGGAAATAATCCCATGTATGCAAACTCAAGAAATCCTTGTATGGATTGAAACAAGCTCTGAGAGCTTGGTATGGAAGAATTGATAGTTTTCTTCAGAGTCTTGCATTCTCCAAGAGTATAGAAAATCCTAATCTTTATATAAAGATTGTGTAGAATATTCATGTTATCTTGGTTTTATATGTGTATGATTTGTTCCTTACTAGAGAGGAACATCTTATATCTCATACTAATAGGGAGTTATCAGAATAATTTGAAATGAAAGACTTGGGTATTATGCATTAGTTTCTTGACTTAGAGGTGTTGCAGAAACCGGATGAGATCTTTCTCTCACAAAGCAAGTATGTTGTTGATGTTCTTCGCAGATTTGGCAAGTTGGACTATAAGTCCATGACCACACCTATTATTTATACCCTGAAGAAGTTACATGATCAAGCTACAGGTTCAGATCCAGAAGACCCCACCATATATCATCAGATCATTGGTTCTTTGATGTATCTAGTACATACCGGATCGGACATTTGTTATGCAGTGAATGCCCTCAGCCAGTTCATATGTGAACCGAAACATATTCATATGGTTTTTGTTAAGCATATTCTCATATATGTTCATGGCACTATAGCCTATGGGCTCAGATACACTTCCAATGGAGGGTTAATGCTTCAGGGTTTTATAGATTCAGATTGGATGGGTAGTACAGTGACCCGGAAGAGTACTTCCAGATATTGTTTCTGTTTGGGATCAACTATGATCTCTTGATCTAGCAGGAAACAAGGCTTCATATCCTAGATCACTGCAGAGGCAGAATACATTGCTACCAATGCTGCTAGTAGAGAAGCAGTATGGTTCAGAAATCTACTCTCAGATTTGTTTAGTGCTGAGTTGGAACCTACAATAATTCATTGTGATAACTAGAGCTATATAAAGCTCTCTGAGAATCCGGTGTTTCGTGACAGATCGAAATACATTGAGATGAGATATCACTATGTTCTGGACATGGTGAAGAAGAACATTCTCAATGTTCAGTATGTTTCGACAGTGGAACAAACCACATATATTTTGAACAAGCCTTTGTCATTGACAACGTTTGTGTACTTTCGAGACAATCTTGGTGTTGTTGAGAATGCCTCTCTTGGTGAGAGGGAGTGTTGAAATTAGTGCAGCTGCAAGAGTCATTCTCTGGGAGGATGGCATAAGACCCTAGCTGAGATCTAGGGCCCCCAATACACTCTTGGGGTTCTTGGTTTGGGACCAAGTAGTTAGAGCCATGAAAAAATACCCTAGTGAGGTCCCTTAGTGTATTTCTGGGGTTCTTGGTCAAGGAACAAGAAGTAAGTCCCTAGAGGTGTTCTATGGCCCCTGGATGTGCTCCAGGGAATCCTTTCTCGGTGCTTGGATTTATCCTTGGATGTGTTCCTTGGTGGTTGATGATGTAAGTCCCTATATGTATTCTAGGGCCTCTAGATGTGTTCTAGGGAATCCTTGCTTAAACTCTTGGGTTGATCCTTGGTCTTGTATTGTTGTCGATAAAATACCCTAGATATGTTCTAGGGACCCCATATGTGTTCTGGGGTATCTTGGTATGGGACCAAGTGGTTCTTGGTTGTGTACCAAGATGTGATGATGTGTGATCTTCTTCTTCTCTCTCGGGATGGTCCTTGAGACCTAGGAGCAGCTAGAAGATGGACATGACCACATCATTGGTTCTTCCTCTTATGCAAGGATGATAAAAGCTTATAAGTTATCATGAGACATATGTGGACAGTTTTCCATTGAAGAAGCCCCCCTTGACTTTGTATTTTAGCCTCCCCTTGCTTGAATCTAGTTCTCCATGTTGCTTGATGTGGTGTTGGTCTTTTATAAGTCACTTGGACTTATTTGACTTTATAATTAATATTTTTATTAATTAAAAATATTAATTATTATTTATTTTATTTTTTAGGTTTTTAATTAAACCTAATCCTAACCCTTCCTAAACTATAAATATGAAACTACCCCTCACTCATTCTTACACACACTTACTCTCCTCTTATGGTCTAATTTTCGGCAGCTACTTAATCTTCGTTCTTGTTTTTCGGGTATGCCCTCCTTGGTGGACTCTCTCTTATTGTTTTGAGGTATGGCCACCTAAGCCTTCTTCCTCTTGTTGGCTGGGAGCTCCAATTCTGGTGTATGGTTCCCCTTATCTAGGTGATGGTGCCACCGAGCCCTCCTTCTTGTTGTGTAAAAGTGGGTGAACTTTCCTCTTGTTGTTTGAGGGTGTCACAGCCTTCCCTTAGCCCTCTTCAAGTTGTCGTTGGTTTCTTTAAGGTTATTATTACCTCCTAGGAATCCCTTGTCTCCTCTTCATGTTATTATTGGTGTTATCTCTTGTTGTCCTTGATGTTGTTGCCTTCTACTTCTATCTATCAGATTCAGTTTTAAGGGTTTTATTGTTGTAGCACTACAGTTCATATTAGACACCCATTTGGTTGAGCCATCTTGTTGTCTTTGGGGCTTCTATATCATCCCTACTCTTATTGATTATTCTTGAGTTGTTCTTCGAAAATTGTTAACTTAAGATCATTATGAGATCAAACCCTTGAGGGTTTGATCCGTGACTGTTATCATTGAAATATCATCTACAACATTGCACACAATGGTTAAGAAAAAACATCAATGCCAATAGAAATTATTCCACCTACAACACCAAAAATGCATTCAAAAGGCAAAAAACTATACAATTTGGTTCAAAAATTACAATGTGCAAATTCACCACAAGAAGTGCACGCAAAGTGCATGGGCCAACATAGCCCTCAGAGCGCACTATGTGCCAAATGCGCGACCATGTACGATAAAATTTGTGCACCTATGCACGGTGCATTTATGGATCTTGTCGGTCCCTCAACCACTTTTGTTTTGACCCCCAACATGATTTGACACTCATATATGAGCGAAATCTAGCTTGGGGGTTGGTCAAGGGCTAGAGGGTGCCCTAAAAGGCCCCTTTTTCACACTATGAACCAATTACATTGTGCCTTGAAGGAATTCTATAAATAAGAGCCATGGGTGTGCTAAGAAACCAAGATATTCATAGTATTGTTATGCTGCAAGAATGCTTCCTTGGTAATCCTCTTTTCTCTTGGAAGCCTTCAAGAACCATTGCTATAGGCCATTCCACTCACCTCTTGAGGGAATATGCATTGTTTTTCTTCACCATGTGCCATTTCTTCCATTGTATGAAGAGCTCTCCATTAGGGAACTCAAGAGCCCTCCCAAGGAGGAAGAGGGGACTCATAAGTCCCTGTTTTTGTCTACGTTGTTTTGCCTACTAATCTATTGATCCATTGGTAGCATTATGTTGGTCATTGTTTGATTTTCATGGTTCTAAGTTTCTCATGCTTTCTAACATTTATTTCTTAGTTGTTTTAGTTTTATTTCTTTATTTTTACATGTGTTTGGATTACTTAAGCCACTCACAAACTTTTGTCTTTTCTAGCAGGCTCATCTAGACATGCAAGTGTTGTTGTTTTACTCACCCAAGCCACAAAACCAACACAACAGATTGGTGACCATACTGGGGATCGATATCAAATTCCTCCCTATTTGAGCTTAGAGAGCACTGATTTTTTTGTCTTGCAGGTACCAAAACCGGCCTAGCCCAACTTGCCAAAGTCAAAATTCAGAGTTGAGGAAGGAGTATTTCACTTGGAAATTTCTCCCCCGACGCGTGACAGGAAGTGCACAGATTTTTCTTCCCATAGATGCTTACTCTGCACATTATGCATGAAACATGCTTCTTTACTCTGTGAATTTTGTGCCCTCTGCGTGCCTGTCATAATTGTAACCCACGCATAACTCCATTTTTTCAAAATTGTAAGGGTTTTTGTGAATGTTTGAGAGCCCCTAGCCTTCAGATTTTTATTTTCATGCACTTTGTAATACAACTACACTCCACTTAGATTCCTTTACCATATGAAAGTATAGCTAACATAGGAACTTAGGGGGTAAAAAGAACCAATATTCTCCTATTTTTCTTGGTTGCCACATGGATGACTTATTTGGCTTGTAAAATTTTAAGTTGAGGTTATTTCTTTCATAAATAAATCACTTAAATTGGGACTAGAAGTTAACTTTTACCCTCAAGTATGTTCTTCCCTCGCACCCTAGTGTGATATTGGGAATCAGAAAGGTGGTTAAAGGGACATTTCATCTCCCTTAACAAAAATATTTAGGAGAGGACAAATCCCCACTGGGGCTCCTCTTAGTATTTTGAAATCATATTAAATTTTTGTAAGGGCCCATACATGCCCACATGTTGCAAACTTAGGATACTTTCTTAAAAATGCTTTCTTAGTTTACATCACAATATAGGGAAGTTTAAATATCAAAGTAGCGGGCATATACATGCCCACATGCTTGCAATCTAGGATAGTTTCAAAGCTTTCTTAGTGTAAACAACATTTAGGGAGTTTAAAGGATTTGTAAAGGACCCATATGTCCACATTTATATTTCTTTAGGGCTTTAAATATTCCACAAGGTTGTACCAAAGACACATAGTAATCTAGGTAAAGAAGATTTGTAATGACCATAGGAAGTCCACATGTTGCAATCTCACACTTAACTTATTAAAATCTTTGCACACTTGTCACTTTCTTGCACACAAATCCACTCCTCACACACATAATTTCCATTTTGAATAGTGGAGGTTGAAGTAGGTTGTCTCCAAAGGAATTTTTAAACATTCCACTACTTATTTGGAAATTATCCACACCCGTTTAATTCAAACGAGATTGGTTCACACCGCCAATCTCTCATCCCACCACATCTAAAAAATTTCTAAAAAAACACTAAGTTTTCCTCCACAAGAGGTTCCAAAAGAATTTTTTTTAGTCTGGGTAGGATCTCAGGGGTAGGCATCCAAATAACCCCCCGTTATCAGGTTCTCACATTTTCAAACAATAGAAGTTGAGAAATAGGGAAATTTTAAATCCTCCAAGTCAAGTGTTCATGCACCATAAGGCAGGGAGATACCCATGAAGGGTCGAAGGCCGAGGTCTGGTTGTTCTATGCATCCCTCCTTTAGTCACCCAACTCTTGGAAGGGCATCTAGTCCGTGACCCATTTCTGAGGCCGAAAATCTAAATGTCACACTTTGACCGAGGTACCTAGTGACCAAACATATGGCATCTACTCAGGTGGCAATTGTGGGCTGCAATCTCACCTTGATCATATTTTGTGTGGCTATTGGGAAATATCGCCAACTCTTTTAGGATATGCACCCTCTCCCCCTCATTATAACTGATTGCTTCAACCTTCACTAGTTCCTCTTCCAGTGGCTTCAGACCCCACTATTGAGTGTTATTGGAAGGCCCAATGTTATTTGAGAGGAAAGAAGATACGTCTTTTAGGACACAAGCATTTTTTTTTCTTGTTCCCCCACATGGAAAAAATCCACCTATCCACATGCTTGTTTATTTACAGTTGATTTATGTATGATGTTCATTTGATTATATGCAATTATGAGTTACACTATCTTGTGAAGGTTCAAAATTATAAAAAAACTATTGTTCATTTATTTCTCTCTTGTCACAATTTGCACACATTCACTTTGCTAGTCAAAAACCATAGGGGACCCATAGAATCCACATCATTCCAGACGCTTGCAGAATATCCCTCCTATTCTAGGAGGAGTCCCTAATATTTCCAACTCACCAGCTCAACCATCTCACACCCCCGTGAGTGCTACTTTTTTGGTATCGACTTTACTTGGTTCCACTTTACTTGGGTCCAATTCCCAAGGCCATCCACCACTAGTTCTCCTTCACAAAGAGGTGGAGGTCAAACTTCCTCTCAAGGGAGAAGTACAACCCCACCAAATATCTCTCAAGGGACAGGTCCACTACCTTATCACACGATGGCTAGATCTAATCCTCCACCAAATCTCCCTATGTCATACTTGGCATCCCTTAACATTCTTGATTTAACCAAACTCATGAATGATCTCATTTTGCATGATCCCACTTGGCCCAATATGCCTAAAAAACTGCCTTCAGACATTCCAAAGTTTGAAGGAAAACTAGGGGAAGATCCTTCCAACCATGTTATGACCTTCCACTTATGGTGTTCTTCAAACAACATCATGGATGATTCCATTCACTCGAAGTTGTTTCAAATAACTCTCACGGGTTCCTCAGCCAAATGGTATGTGGATGAAAAATCAGGGTCCCATGTGACCTTTGAATCATTGGCCAAGGATTTTTTGTCATTTTTCCAACTACCAGTTCATCATGATACTGACTTAGAACTTCTCTTGGATTTCAAAAAAACTACCGCTATCCATATAGTTGACCACATCCATGAATGGCATCGGCGTCATAGTTTGTGTAAATCTAAAACCACCAAAGAACAACGTCTTGATTGGTTTCTCAAATCACTTGTCTCTGTTATCGCCAAAGATGTTGCATCCACTTTTCCTCAGTCAGAAGAGGAAGCCATCAACAAGGACCAATAGTTTGACCTCATCTATGCTCAATTCAGTTACTTATACATAGTGTTACCTGATGCGCCCAAACCCATACCATTTGGCCAGGACAAACCTGGATGCCCCACATTGCGGATGGGTTGATTGGTTTCATGACGCACCGCAACCCTTACAATGGACCCTCACCTACTTATGGTGCACCTTAGTATCCACAACCATATGGAGGGTCATCTTATTACCCTCCCCCCACTCACCAACAGTCATATATTTTTTTTTCCCCTCAGTCATTGGGGGGGGCATCGGTACCCTAGATGCATCTGGCCTCTTAATCAAGTGTGGGTCCACCCCAAACCCCTACATGTGACCATACTAGTTTTGGAGGCACTTCAACTTCCTATATGTCATATGGATCATCTCGACAAAACAATCCATACTTTCCATTTCCTGGTCCTCCATAGCTAGTCGCTCCTCCACAAGGACAACCACGTGTTGGTGTTAACTTTGTTCATCCCTCTCTCATTCAACAGCTTCATACTTTTGAATAGTTGAATACGGAAAATCTAGCCCATCAACCGAATAATGCCAAGAATAAAGGGAAAAACCAAAACAATAATAACCCTGGACCAGAAGGAAATAACCCCCAACAAAACCATCATGTTGGGGGGAACCATAATCAAGGCAACCAAAACCCCCAAGGGGACAACAACAAAAAACGACCAGAGAAGAACAACAAAAATCTCAGGATGAACTTCCCTTGCACTGTTTTTGGAGAATATGGACATTATACTCACCATTACCCCCAAATTTTTGACTTCAAATGGATGAAAGAGTCCATGATCGCGCAACGCCCTCTAACGTCGCCTACCCCTCAATAGGCCCCACAACTATATTTACAACAACCACCTCTGGTTGTGTTTCAAAACCCTATTCCACACCAAGGTGTGATGAATACCTAACAGGATGTACACCTTGCTCCCCCATAAATGGGTCAATATAAAAACCTAGGCCCCATTCACCCTGGAAATATGGTCGATCACAATATCCTACTCAACAACGAAGAAGAGATTCTTCTGCAAACACGCAGTCGTCAATATGGCATGCCTTTTGACTCTACACCAACCACCTCATAAGCGGCTCCAGATACAATCGAACAACCATTGATGATTCCACGCCCTAACACTGAACCAAACCCTCATATACCTCGCATTCCATTACGACAGAATGTCAATAACCCTCATGCTAGGGCAGCACACAAATATAGTCTGGTCGATGACTTAGCACAGTCTCTTGTATCCATGTTTGTATTGGAGATCCTCCAAACCTGTCCATCTCAGCGGAAATCGTTACTTTCCACCTTGGGGGCAGTCGACCCAGCTGATACTCGACTCATCACTTTTGATCTAGATAGCAGAGAACCATGCCTCTCCGCCCTAGTAGCTTTTCAGATACCAGTTAAGAGTTGGAACATCACAGTTCATCGGTGTATCATTGATGAAGGTGGATCCACATGCATCATCTCCAAATTCGTATGGTAGAAACTTGGCTCACCAGAGATAGTACCATTTTCCATCACCCTTAGAGCTTATGACAACCGACCATCATCCCCTGAAGGGATCTTCCAAAATGTCCCCGTAGAACTTGGGGGAAAAACCATCATCATTGACATTGAATTTATCGACGCCTCGCTCGATTAAAATATCTTGTTCGGACGTAGCTACATGTATGCTATGAAGGAGGTAGCCTCTTTTGTGTTTCAAATGATGATGTTCCCCCACAACAGGAAAATCGTCACCATCGACCAAATTACACATTACGAGCCTAATCATTCTACCAACATTGATAACATTCCCCCCCTTGTCTGCACTATCTCAAATACTTATTCAATCATCAACATGGGTCCCA
>JZKD02S2361553.1:82997-122540 GCA_000966675.3 Picea glauca | reverse complement strand
TATTTCATAATGGTACACATATTCAACTTGGAGGCCAAATATTTCCTTTAAAGGGATTATGTTGAAGGTGATGTTCATGGATATTGAGCCTTACAAATCCATTTATGGAATAAGGTCTTTATTGTCCTCCCTTTGTTATGGTAAAGTCCTTGAGACCCATTCCTACTATGAAAAAACCCATTATTATACCCATATCCTACTTATATGACAATGATTCCCTTTAAAGGAACTATGTTGTAGTTTGAGGCCTTGATCATGGCCTATTAGATCAAGAATATTAACTTAGGTCCTAATTCCCTCGACTTCTAACCCAACCATGGTCAAGGCTCTAGTACCCATCCCTAATGCAGAAGACCTTCTAATGGCATCCACATACCACTCTAATTATAATGATATCTTATATAGGGCATGTTTTGTGGTTTGTGGCATTGTCCATGGCCCTTGTAGGTCCCTGAAAGATTCATTTAGATCCTAAGGGATTTATTGTCCTCTCATGCACATTATCAAGGCATTGAGACCAATCCCCATTATCCAAAGAATTATAGGAGAAACCATGTTCCACTTGGAGGATATGGTAATATTAATATTGTAGCCTAAAATATTAATACTAGAGGTGGGAAACAGGGACCTGTATGGGATAAATCATAGTGAATTATAGTGTTTTTGATGCCATATTAACATAACCGATTATTCTTGAATAAGTGAAACTAGTTTTTTCCTTCCTATTCATAACTATATGAAGTTGATGATTAGAGATTATTTTGTAACTAGTATGAAGATGTCTAATATTGATGTAAGTGCTTATATTTGATCATTCATTGGTATTAGCATCGAGACTTAATGGTGTCCACCCTTTGGAGGTTTTGACATGTATAAATGTTATGCATTATTGATTCACATGTTCAATGGCCTATTGATTGATGGGTTGTTTACCTAGAAGGTTAAGAGGTTGATAGATTGATGATCCTTACCTTTATTTAGTGTATATGGGCTTAAATGTATTAACCTTGTTCCTAAGGATTGTCGTGTTTAAAAGTGAAGATACCTTTCATCCATGGTGTTGTAGATGTCTGGTAAGAGGAATTTGTCTTAGGGATACTATGAATGAGTTTGATTGATGTTAAACCAATAAACTTTGGTGGTATATTTGTATTGTTAACAAGACTTAGTTATAACCACCCTTGAATGTCATGTATGCATTGAATGAGTAGACCTCTTATTTATGAAAAGTGAAGTTATTATTCATGAATAGGATTGTATATGTCCATTAATTTGAATGCATGTCTATTGATATGAACGCATGGATGTGTTTAATTGTTGAACATGAAATTGTACTTGTTATGCTTTGGATAATACCATTTTTAACTAGTTGTCTTAATCTTGAAGGTTATGCTATGTTGTTTACTTTGAATGATAGTTTTGAGTGGGTTGTATGCAACTCTTCATAATGAGCAGGTATGAAATGATCATATAGCAAGTGTGCAATAGTGTTATGTATGACATGGTATAATACATGTTTTCTCTTGTTGTTAGCTACCATATGAAAGAGAGAAACATATTTTAGTTATGCCTTTGAAACTTATCATGTGAATGATTGTGAACTTTCATATAATAGACCAGTCTTAAGTTTATTATGGTAATATTAATATTAATATCAAAATTTCAGCCCAAAATAATTTTTTATATTTTTTTTAAATAAATTTGGGTCGTCGCCTATGCAACAACAACTTCTATTGATGCCACGGTTTTGCTATATAAACAACAAAAAGTTGTCGTCATCTGCGCAACGACAACTTCTATTGGTGCGATGGTTTTTCTATATAAACAACAAAAAAGTTTCCGTCGCATATACAATGACAACTTCTATTGATGCGATGGTTTTTCTATATAAACAACAAAAAAGTTGTCGTCACATGTACGACGACAACTTATGTTGATGCGACGATTTTGATATATAAACAACAAAAAGTTGTTGTCGCATCTACAACAACAACTTCTATTGATGCGACGGTTTTTCTATATAAACAATAAAAAAATTTCATCTCATATGCGATGACAACTTCTATTGACGCAACGGTTTTGCTATAAAAGTTGTTGTCGCAATTTAGACGAAATGTTGGTTTCACATTGTTTTCCTATATTGTTGCTTTTGCGACGTTTGTTCAAGTTCGTCACAAATTCCATGTCACATAAAATGATGTTTCAGAGACTCTGGATTCGTCGCAATATTAACGACATAACGTCGCAATAGAGTGGAAACAGTCGTCGCAAAATGACGCAAATATGCTAGTGGTAGTATCTTCTAATGGAACCGATATCAGAGACACTACTCCTCCCACCGAGGCCCCTCCTTACATCGAAGTTCCACCAGTTGGAGAACTATTACCTCAGTAATTCCCTGATAACCCCACTACACCACTTATCCCTAATTTCCCCCCCCTCTAAGGGAAAATACCAGTTTGGGAGACAGTCCCTCAAGCCATTACCCAAATTCTCTTCGTTTACCCCCCACTTGGAGTCCAAACATTCTAGGTAGTTGTGACCCTTACCCTTCCTAACATGGTTCTCGCCATCCCTGTATGGTATCTTCATCCACCCGTGATGGTTCCTCAACTATCTCTCCCTCCTCAGACAAAGAGAATATCGATGCAAATCCCAGTATAGGCTCCTGCCACACCACCCTCACCCCCAACTATTGGCATCATTGCCACTGTTAGGGGAAGACGGAGGAAGAACGATCCCACAGCTCTGCCCCTTCCCCGAACTCAACCTCCTTGTGCACTATGCGAAAGATATGAACATTGCACTAATAGATGTCCTACTCTTCCCGAATTACACAATCTGACCCATTTCCCTAGAGCAACCCCATTTCTCATTACTCCACCAAGACATCCATTGCTACTACGAAGTCCTCAAAGACATGCAATAAAGTGTTACAAACCAAATTCACTTGTGTCATATGCTTAGAATATGGCCACTACACCCATCATTGCCCAACTCTACCTCAATTTCTCCAAACCTTAGTCGTAGTATGCCAAACATCTTATCCAGAGCCCTCTCAGCCACTCTCTACTGAGGCTCACATTACTAATACTCGATATACCTCGTCATCGGTACCCAAGCAAATGAGGAACCATCCACAGTATCATGATATTTTCTTTATGACTAGTGGGCCCTCACACCCTGTCCACGATATCCCCTCTACATCCTTTCCTCTTGAGGAAAATCACACTTTGACAATTCCCCCTGTCACCTCCCAAGATCCCCTGTATTCTCGCATTTTCCACTGTGACGAAGATATCCTAGAGGAACTCACTACCTCCGATTTCCCATGGAATGTGCTCCATCATCAAGCACTTTTTCTCTCACGAGAGGCCTTTCACCCTCCTAACCAAGCCTCCATCTGTGCAATCGAAACCAAAGATTTTATTCCTTCGGGGCACATAGACTGGATCAACAACCCTAGCCCCCAGATGCTTTTGAAGAAGGAAACATGGCCAACATCTCCCCCCACCATCAAAATCGACATTTTCATTAAATTGGGAATCGTAGAAGAAATCACCATTGGTGTTGCATGCTCCCCTAAAGAACTCACTTCTTACAAACATCTCTTTCAAAAATATCGGGATATTTTTTCCCAGTCATATACAGAGATGCCCAGCCTCGATCCTTCTATAGTCAAACATCGCATCAACACATGGCTAGATGTCGCCCCAGTTCATCAAAAGCAACTCCCCCTTCACCCATCCAAATTTGTGGCTATCAAAGCCGAAATTGACAAGTTACACGATGTTGGTTTCATTTACCCCATTGTGTACACTTCATGGGTCTCCAACCCCATCCCCGTTAACAAAAAATAGGGAATTATTCGTGTCTGCACTAACTTTCGTGATATCAACCATGTTTATCCCAAAGACAACTTCCCAACCCCTTTCATCGACCAAATCATTGATGATTGTGCCGACCACGAGGCACTATCCTTTATGGATGGTTTCTCCGGATACAATCAAATCCAAATATACCCAACAGATCAATACAAAACTTCTTTTAATACCCCTTGGGGTACCTTTCCTTATCGTGTCATGCCTTTTGGACACAAAAATGTCGGTGTTATGTTTCAACGGACCATGACCTATGTTTTTCATGATGTTTCTCGCATCATCCTTGCTTATTTGGACAACCTCACTGCTTGATCCAAAAAGCGAACCCAACATTTAGACAACCTATGCATCGTTTTTCAACGATGTCGCCAGTACAATATCCTCTTGAACCCCCTCAAATGTGTCTTTTGCATCACTGTCGAGCGCCTACTTGGGTTCATTGTCTCCCAACATGGCATCATTGTCGACCCCCTCAAGGTCCAAGCTATCACAGAAGTTCCCCCACCTAGGAATTTACACCAACTGCAAAGCTTGCAAGGAAAAGCCAACTTTCTACGTCGCTTTGTCCCAGACTACGCCACTCGCGCACATAGTTTTTTCCGCCTCTTACGACATTATATCCCATTTCAATGGGAAGAACATGCTCAAACAACTTTTGATAATTTGAAAGCTGCCCTATCCAATGCCCCTTTGATTAGTCCCCCAGACTATGATCATGATTACATCCTCTACTTGTCAGCCTCAGTTGTCTCAGTAGCAGGAGTCCTCATCCAATTAGGAGATGATGGGCGTGAGCATGTCATTTACTACATTAGCAAAAACCTTTTAGGGCCACCCTTGAAGTATAATTATGATGAGAAATTGGCATTAGCAGTTGTCCTCGCAGTCCAAAAACTATGACATTACATTCTGCTTCGAACTACCAAGGTCATAGCAGATTCCAACCCCATGGAGTGCTTTCTTAGTCGACAACAGATTAATGGAAAATTTTCCCGATGGATCGTTATCCTCCAGGAATACGATCTGGAGTTATATACTCCCAAAAGCAAGAAAGATCTTGTCCTTGCTGAACTCATTACAGTCTTTCCCTCAGACGCTAAAGCTTCCCCCATCAATGAGGATTTCCGCGATGAACACCTCTTTTTCATCCCCTCCGATGACCCCCGGTACGATGACCTCCTCGTCTACCTACGGACATAGAATTTTGGGTCTCATCTCACTCGAGATGATCATCGATGCATTTTCCATTAGGCCCCTCAATAACTCCTCATCGGAGGCGTTCTCTATCGACGTGGGGTCGACACCATCCTTCATTGATGTCTGACCATCGACGAAGCTGACAGAGTCTTGAATGATTGCCACAGCGGCGCTTGCGGTGGTCACCTCTAGGGTATGGCCACCACCCAAAAAATCATTCAAGTAGGGTACTTCTGGCCCACTTTGTTTCATGACTGCATCCACGTCGTCAAGCGATGCGACAAATTCCAACTTTATGCAAACAAAGCATGAGCACCACCATCTCTTCTACATCTAGTCATCACCGCCGACCCTTTTTGTAAATGAGGCATAGATTTTATGACTTTCCATCCTCCATCTAATAATGGAAACAAGTACATTGTCATGGCTGTAGATTACTTTACCAAATGGGTCGAAGCCATGCCCACATTTAACAATACCGCTGACACAGCGGTGCATTTTTTCTTCAACCACGTCATTACCCGATTCAGAGTCCCACTGAAGTTAGTGTTCAATCATGGTAAACACTTTGAGAATGAGATATTTGCGGAACTCTCCTCAAAGTTAGGCTTGACCCACGAGTTCGCCTCCCCATATTACCCTTAGTTCAACGAGTAGGTAGAGGTTGTCTATAAAGTCCTCAAAACCATGCTATAACATACCATCAACAACCATAAGACCAACTAGCATCATATGTTTTTTTCCGCTATATGGGCTTATCGAACGGCAGTCAAAACTGCCACCAGTTTTACACTGTTCCATCTCATCCATGGGATCAAAACCACCCTCCCTATCGAGTGTGAAATCCCCACATTACGCACTGCCACTGAGCTATTACCTAACACTGCTCCAATGGAGCAATGCTTGCTGACCTTAGAGTCGCTTAATGAAGATCGTTGATCTTCATTACAACACAATGACGCAGCTAAAAAACGATCCAAAACCACTTTCGACCGCCATGTCAACCTTTGTTCATTCAATGAAGGTGATCTCATCCTAGCCTATGATATCGCCCACGATACTCTCGTCCATGGGAAATTCAAGTCATCATGGCATGGACCCTACATCGTCCAACACTGCCTCACCAAAGGCGCATACATCCTGACCTCTCTAGAAGGCTACCCTCTCAAATAACCCGTCAACGGGTTATACTTAAAGAAGTTTTACACCTGAGCGTATCCCCCCTACCTTAGGCTTTCTTTGTACAAGTTTGTAGATGTTTTAGTCTTCTTTTACACCACCACTCATCATGTCTGATCTATCATCAGTGTTATTGAAAAATGCATCATCCATCAGCCTACCACATCAATTACACTGACGGTGCCAGCTGCTGGACCCAAAATCTCGCTTCGGTCGCTTGGGCCCTCTATACTCCCTCACATATCCTGCTCCACTCCAGTAGCATATGTTTGGGCTTGACCACCAACAGCCAAGATGAATACGACATCATCATTGGTCTCCTCGTTGAGGCCAATCACCGCCACATTCGTCACCTTAGTGTTCTATTAGATTCTCAGCTTGTCGTCCTGCAGCTCAACAATGTATATCATGTTCGCGATCCTTGCCTCTTTAGCAAATCCCTGCAAGTTAGACTCTTATCTCGCAACTTTGATTCAATCACATTTACACATATTCCAAGACAATTTAATCAAGTAGCAGATCACATGGCTAACCTAGTATTAGATTGACATTTATCACATTAAACATTATTTTATACATAAGCATCATACATTTGTCACAACACATAAATAATACAACATCTATAAAAACATAACACAGAAAGACATGAATGATCCAAAATATATATATATATATATATATATATATATAATCAAAGTGTCATAAGTGTTTACAAAAATACATTTACATCGCCCGTAGGCCAGTGAATCCCCCCACCCCTATGAGTACAAAAATGGGTATCTCATACCCTATATAAAAATGGGCTCCCAAGCCTATATATACAAAAATCGGAACTCATGGTGCCCTTAGAGCTCCCCCCCAAGGTCCTATGTTAACTGGAGGTGCCCCACTAGTTGGGGGCCCTCTAGGTCCATGAAGCAATCAACAGTCATCATTTCCCCCGCTACTGTCGCTCGACGGATCAGGTTCCGCCACTTTTTCGGTATGCCCACACACTGCTCCAGGACCTCCTCATCCTATATATGGGCCCAAATGCCCTCAGGTATGCCCTATAAAACTCGCTCAAAGCATCAGCACAGGTCCTCCACCATCACTCTGGCCTCTGTATGTGGCTCTCTCATTAGTCCAGCACCAGATTCATCTCGTCACCACCTCTGTCCCACCCTCGACCTTATAGGCGTCGGTCGCATTGGCCCCCGACGAGCCGGCTCCCCGACCATCTCTGTCTCTCGACCTCAGGGTTCCACATCTGCAAAACAACACTAGAGATGGTGTCTTCATTCATATATACATATATAATCAATGCTAGCTATCAAAATAACACAACATAAAATATAAAATTACAACACATATCTCGTTGATCTCAGTCCTCCCTAGGAGGCAACATCATGTCCAGATCGTGCCAGTAGTCCATACCCACATATGGATACCTCATAATCACTTGTGGCATCTGTCGCCACACTCGTGCAACCGTGGCCGTGAAATAGTGGTCACCCTCCCCGCCTTCGTGTCAGGCCAACACATGGGCCCACCGCATCAGTGGCGGCTCTCATTGCCCCGTGGGCTCGAGCAGAATCCTCGGGTGCAACAAAGGCACCCTCTCAAGAAACCAAGCCACCAGAATGGACCCAGAAGTGAAGTCACCGAAGTTGGATCGTCGACACCAGTTCACCTATCCCATCATCTTGGTATGCAGAAGTAGACCCCATGCAAATAGGTCCCCATATAGGACCCGCTCCACTATGCTTAGCTGACCACCAGTGCTCCATTGATTCCCCAAGGATCCGTAGATCCTCACCACCATAGCGGCGATGCACTCTATCAAAAGATCATCTGTCGCATCAATACATATGACCGAACCCAACATCGGGTTCGGCCCCGTGCAGTGGCAAGCCACCAAGTCACCCACTCGATCCTCCCCCGACAGCTAGGGATCGATAGAAAGGGCCATCCCACGGAATGGGAGCCCTGTCAGGAAGTACACATCCTCGATGGTCGAGAATGTCAATTGTTGTCCTATAACTATGAAGCACTGTAGATCAGTGCTCCACATCGCAATCGGATATTGAAGCAGGAACTCTTGCGACCGTATCAGAGGGCAGTCAAAGAACTTGAGAAACCCACAGGCTGTCAAGTGTCTATGCATGCTCGGCTGCTCTCTAACCGCCTCCCGCAAGCGGTCCTAGTCGCTCTCCCTCCACTGCATAGGCATCGTTCTATCAGAGTTTGTTGATCACCTGCATCCACACAAACACACTTTATCAGCCTCATCATCCATAAAAAACATCAAAATATCAAAAATTACAAACCCTAAGCCTTGCCCCAAGTGCGCGGCTTTCACCCAGACAGGTGTGCACTTGTATTTTGCACAGTTGCACACTCATGCACAATTGTCTGAGAAACAATCGCACATGAGTGTGCAGCTATCAGTCAGACATGCGCACATCTCATGTGCGCCTGTATTTCCCTCCCTTGCACTCACATGTGTGGTTGTGTCAAGCACAGTTGCACACTATGCGCTGGAAAAAGGATTATACCCACGCACATGTGCACAAGTATTCCTCCTTTTCTCGTGCTCTGGTGGGCCCCTACCCGAAAAAACCCTTGTACGGCCCTCCGTACAACCCCTAACTACATTCTAGGAATTTCACAAGATGCAGGAGGATAGGAACACTAACTTGTCTCTCGCCACTCCTGGATCGGTAGCCTCACGCTCCCACAATCTCCAAATCTCCTCAAAGCACACTCGTTAATTCAGATACAGTGACAGGTACAAATGAGGTGGCATTGTGGGCCCACCAGCCATATATAGCCCCTTTTACCCAACTTTTACCCTCTGTTACAAGAGCCTAGAGCCTTCATTTTCCGATCTGTTCACAGCCACGGGATCCTGGTCCCGCCATCTACATATTCACATCCCCCAGGTCATCATCTGCACTTGGCCCGGGAGGAGCATTTTTCTCACGTCACGTTTAGGTATGCATGCTCATGTTCAATTTTATCAAATAATTGTTATATGTTCTTTATCATCAGATATTGTTCACGTCAGGTATTTGATTTTCATGTGTGCAGGTATTTTTTCCACAAGCTTACATCCCCTTCAGGTATATGTTTGACACTGGCATGTAATTATTCCCTCTGTAAATCAATTACATATCCCAGTCATACCCTCTGACATTTACCTTTAGGGTCCTTACATCCGGCTCTGCAGTACCTTTACCTCTACCGCATTTGGGTACTATCACCCTGTAGCACTCTCCCCCACATGAGTTGTCCCATTCATAGTTCCCCTTGGCAACTTGACACTCATGTTGATTTCACCCCATAGGGATGGGAGTCTCGATAGTCTTATGCATGTCCAAGAATGAACCCCATACTTCTTCTCATCATATTGCTAACCTTCCCCATGGACTCCCAAGTCATATCATCTCGGTTATGTTGGTTGCACCTCTGCATTTTTATTAGTCTTCCATCTCATCCACCATCAATTTGTGCATCTGCAGATTGTCCTCCATCCATTTACCTAATACAGAAACCCACCCATGGGGCCCCCACCCTCCACCAATTTTATTTCACAAACTTGCACCCTAACAGGCCAAGCCATCTTTCACTGGGGCACCTGTTTCTGTATCTGTATACTCAACCCAAATTATTCTTTATTTCTCTGGTAATTGTAAAAATCCTTTGTTTCCAGCGTTTACTTAGTTTTTTCATCATCACCTTTGATGGCCTTCTTTTTTCCTGGCAAAGCAACCCATGCCGCCCTTGGTTGGGGCATCCTCGCTCTTTTCATACCAACATCGTTCATGAACCCCAAGTATCCCAAGTCCATATACCCATGATCTTTGAGTTTGTCCACTTTGTTATCCTCTTGCACAATTTAACCCCATATCTGGTCGTCCCCTTGACACTAGATCCAGTTTTACAGTTGTTGCCAATCATCCTTCAAAATTCTCCAACCAAGGGTAGTCTTGAATCTTGTCGAGTCTTGACTTCGTTCATGTTACCCATTAGTACCTGATATCATATATTACTCAGTGGATTTCATGAAACCCTTTTTCTTCTTGGAGTTGTGTCTCCCTTTCTGTCGACATTAACACAGTTTCCAGAAGGGCGACAATATCTTGACTCTCATTACCTTTTCAATGAGGAGTCTCGGACGGCAAAGAGAGAATCATCCTTACTTTTTGATTCTGTTGACCCCCTTAACATTCGACTTCGACAAACTCTCATGTTACAGTGGGTCTTACTATGTGACTATTGCAGTTGTTTCATATCAGTCGAAGACCTCTGAAGTTGTTAGGCCATCAATGCCTATGAGTCCTCGACAATTCTTGCAATCGTCCTTGACTCCCTTCAAAGTCCATTCACCATTCAGTACTGTCATCTTATGTTATCAACTGCCCCTAAGGGCATTGCAGTTATCTACATCAGCATACATCTTTAGTTACAGTCTTACATTCTGGTTTCATGACACGAGCATGGGGCATGCCCGCCTCATTTGTACACAGATTTTATTTTTCTCCCTGGAGAAAGGTTTGGGTCCCACAGTTTTCCCTCTCCCTCTGACGGATCTCTCTTGCAATTCCTCTCTTCACTCTTCATTACAATGGCACTCTCAGCGAAAGAAACATTGATGTATTTCGGCTATACGTATGCTCCTAACCTCACACATCAGAGGGCATCTATTATCACTGAAATATCGACTGCAACATTGCACACAATGGTTAAGGAAAAATATCAATGTCAACAGCAATTAGTCCACCTACAGCACCAAAAATGCATTCAAAAGGAAAAAAACTATACAAATTGGGTCAAAAACTACAGTGCGCAAATTCGTCATAGGAAGCGTGCGCACGGTGTGTGGGCCAACAGAGCCCTCAGAGCGCACTATGCACCAAATGCACGACTGTGTACGAGAAAAGCTACGCACTTCTATGAACGACGCATTTATGGATCTTGTCGGCCTCTCAACCACTTCTAGTCCGACACCCAACATGATTTGACCCTCATATCTGAGCGAAATCTAGCTTGGGGGTTTGTCAAGGGCTAGAGGGTGCCCTAAAAGGCCCCTTGTTCACACTATGAACCAATTACATTTTTCCTTGAAGGAATACTATAAATAAAAGCCATGGGTGTGCTAAGAAACCAAGATCTTCATAATATTGTTATGTTGTAAGATTTTTTCATTGGAAATCATCTTTTCTCTTGGAAGCCTTCAAGCACCATTGCAATAGGCCATTCCACTCACCTCTTGAGGGAATAGGCATTGTTTTTCTTCACCATTTGTCATTTCTTACATTGTATGAAGAACTCTCCATTAAGGAACTCAAGAGCCCACCCAAAGAGGAAGATGGGACTCACAAATCTCTATTTTTCTCTACGGTTTTTTGCCTACTAATCTATTGATCCATTGGTAGCATTATGTTGGTCATTGTTTGATTTTCATGGTTCTAAGTTTCTCATGCTTTCTAACATTTATTTCTTAGTTGTTTTAGTTTTATTTCTTTGTTTTTACATGTGTTTGGCTTACTTAACCCACTCACAAACTTTTGTCTTGTCTAGCAGACTCATCTAGACATGCAAGTGTTGTTGTTTTGCTCACCCAAGTGACAAAACCAACACAACAATGACCTTCATAGCTTTTTCGAGCATAAAAAAAGAGGACAACTACACATCAAGTACTTCTATCAATTGTTTTTGCTAAGGGAAAGTTCAGATCTTATTGTGTTAATGTTTACATCTGCTTTAAGTTCAAGTTAATATTCATAAATGTTTTTCTTTTGTTCATGATCAGTCCTAGGTAAAGTTTGGTTCTCCTTAGCATGTTCAAATTTGTATTTTCTGTATTTAATCTACTTCAGAATTTTGTTTTAAGTGTTGATCTTTATTTACAGTAATGACAGAATTTAAAAGAAATTATTGCTTTCTCTTTTCCCAAAGATTTGTATCTCGAGTTTTTTTATCCCTCTTGGTGTTTAAGAGATCCAGGGTTAAGATGGATCTATGTTATGTAAAAACTAGCAGAGGGAATATACACATTTCTTATGGAACATAATAGTTGCTCGACGCATAACATAAATGAGAGAGATAAGAAAGATTTTATTTATTGCAACCGAAAAATTACAAAAACAATTGAAGACTTCTTACAGCCCTGTCATTCACAACGTAAATCCATACTCATGTAGCTCGTACGGACTGGTATGAATCAGGCCTTTCCTCTTATGTCTGATATGGTTCTTGCTTGTTGTTCTTTACAGTCTAGGAATGTCACTAAGCTACAAAGAGCCTACTCGATCTATATCTCTGTGCTAAATCGTTTGGATGGGCAACCACTAGTCTCTCATGCTAGATGCGGGTTTCCCAAGGCCGCACTGGTTAGTCTGCACACTATCATGCGTGTGCACCCCTTGCCTCCTCTCGTGCTTGAATGGCTTCACTGCTTGGTAAATTACCCTTTTCTTTTCCTTAGCTTAGGGTTTGTGTGGGCCCCCTATTCATAGAAGATCCTAGCCATTGGATCTTTTACTAGATCAATGGTTGTGACTTAATCATTTATTGACACAACTTAAAGTTTCACTTTTACCTTTCCTCACTAATTTTCTTAACACTCCCTCTTAGTGAGGAATGGGTTTTCTACAACAACCAATTTTTCTCGAAAATATTCAAACTTTCCCTTTGGCAATCCTTTGGTTAGATGTCTGCAACTTGTTCATTGGTGGGAACATACTGAAGTTTTACTACCCTTTTTTGTAATTTTTCCCTGATGAAATGACATATGATTTCAATGTGCTTGGATCTATCATGGAAGACTGGATTTTCAGATAACTTGATACAGCTTTGATTATCACAGAATATTGTGGTGGGATCCAAGTCTGTGTCAAAAAGATCTACAAGAATCTTCCAAAGCCAAATGGCATCACAACTTGCTTGGATGGTTGCCATGTACTCGACTTCTGCTGAACTAAGTGCAACTGATTTTTGTTTTCTGTTGTACCATGATATCATGCATGAACCTAGGCTGAAGCAACAACCAGAGGTACTCTTCTTGTCAATTGTACTTCCATCCCAATCTGAATCAGAATAGCCCACCATATTGACTTTGTCTCATTGTAGGTATTGAAGGCAAAATTCTATTGTTCCCTTCAGATACCTCAAGATGTGTTTTGTTGCAACCCAATGTATTTTTTTTGGATCTACCATATGTTGATTGAGAGTGTTGTTAAGAAAACATATATCAAACCTAGTATTAGTCAAATACATTAAGCATCCAATTAATTGTCTGTAGATGGTAGGATTCACCTTGTCTGACTCGAATGAATTGAATTTATTGAGATTAGTAATCATGGGGGTGGTCATGGATTTAGAGTCCTCCATCCCAAATCTTTTGAGGATCTCAATCGTATACTTTCCTTGGCCCAGGAAAGTCTCACCCTCTTGCTGCCAGATCTCAAGCCCAAGAAAGTAGTGCATTAGGCCTAGGTCCGTCATTTCAAACTCATTGGCCAGAGCTTGCTTGCAAGCTGCTATTAAAGTTTTTGCCCATGTTAGAAAGAGATTGTCCACATATAGTACAAGAATGAGAATGTCCTTTCCTTTCATAAGGAGGTATAGATATGGGTCGACATCGCTCTTGATAAATCCAATACTTTGTAAGTAGTCGTCAATCTTGGAGCACCACGCTTTGGGTGCCTGTTTGAGTCCATACAAGGCCTTCTTTAGACGACAGACATGACTTGCTCTGTGGTGAATCTCAAAACCCCTTGGTTGTTCCAAGTAGACCTCCTCTTCAATGTTCCCATTGAGAAATGCAGTCTTAACGTCCATTTGATGTATTCTCCACCCCATCTTAGTGGAAATAGAGATGATTGTACGAATGGAAGTGTACATGGCTACCGCGGCGAAAGTCTCTTCATAATCCACTCTTTCCTTCTGAGAGAATCCCCGAGAAACAAATTTGTCCTTGTGCTTGTCAATGCTTCCAACCGCTGCATGTTTTATTTTGTATATCCACTTGGAGCTGACTACAGATTTGTTCAGGGGTCTGGGTACAATTTCCCACACATTATTCTTTATTATGGAGGCATATTCTTCCACCATGGAATACCTCTGGGGCTTCCTTCCAATAGCTTCTTCAAAGCAAGTTGGTTCTGATTCGATCATACTACTCATGAGGATAGCATACCCTGAATACCTCTGAGGAAGTACGCTTGTTTTGACTGAACTTTTTGGCGACTCTACTTGTTCATTTGCTTCCTTCAACAGCTGCTTGGCCCATTTTGGTTTCCTTTTCCTGGAGATAGTCGGTTGTTCTTTCTCTTGGTGTTCCACTGTGGGAAGATCTGCCCCTTCTGAAGAGATTGTATCCTCTTGACTAGGGGCTTCAGTTTCCGAGATGTCCTTGTCTTGGTAAGAATTTTGAAGGGCTCTTTCTTCTTCAAACTTAACATCTTTGCGAATGATAGTTTTTCTAGTGGTGGGAATGTATATTCTGTAGGCTTTGGAGGTCTCACTATACCCAACCAAAATCCCCTTCTCGGTTGTAGGATCGAGCTTAGTCCTTTTCTCAGCAGGGATATGGCAGTAGGAAACACAGCCAAAGATCCTAAGATCACTGATGTCTGGTTTCCATCCGGTAAATGCTTCTTCCATAGTCACATTACCCAGTACTTTGTGAGGGCTTTTGTTTTGAAGATAACCTGCAGTGTTGCAAGCTTCTGCCCAGAGAAACTTAGGAAGATTTTGATCATGCAGCATTGTTTTTTCTGCACCAACAATAGCTCTATTCTTCCTCTCTGAGACCCCATTCTGTTGAGGGGTATAAGGAACTGTCAGTTCTCTTTTGATTCCAGCCTCAACACAAAACCTCTTGAAGACATTCGAAGTGTATTCCTCCCCCATTATCAGACCTGAGGACTCATATCCCCTTTCCTGTCTGAATTTCAACAAGAGCTTTGAATTCTTGAAATTTCTTGAGTACCTCTTCTGAGGTTTTTCCTGTCAAGAAGTAAATCCAGGTCTTTCTGGAGAAGTCATCTATGAATGTGATGTAGTATCTGAACTTCCCTCCTATGGATAACGAGGACATGAGACCACAGATATCAGTGTGAATTAGGTCCAAGATGCTCTTGGACCTTGAATCACTCTTGGGGAAATGTGCCCTTGCATACTTGCCTAGAACACACCCTTTACACACTTCATGGTGTTTTGTAGTGAATGAAGGCATCCCTGTCACAATCTTACCTAGAATTTTGAGAGCACCATGTCCAAGGTGAGCTACACGCCTGTACCGTAGCTCACAGTCTCTGATGTTGTTGCTGCTTGCTAGAGCACAGTGAGAGTCACACTGTAATTTATATAGCGTGTCCTTTCTTACTCCAATGACTTGTTCAGATCCCTTGCTCAACCCTCTAGGCTTGATGTAGGCCCTTCGATCCTTGAAGGAGACCTCATAACCCTTGTCTTCTAGGGCTGACATTGAGACCATATTCTTCTTCAATCCAGGAACATAGAGTACACCTGATAGGTAGAGAGGCTTGCCAGACTCCCTCTCAAACCTTATAGTTCCGACTCATTTAGGGTGATAGGCATAGTCATCACCAAGTAAGATTTCGAACCCAAATTCATTATCACTCAGGTTGTTGAAGTAGTGCTTGTGGCCAGTCATGTGACTGGACGCTCCACTGTCTATACACCAGACCTCACTGGTTTGGGTGGAAGACAGACAGGCCGTACACACTTCCTCTATTATTTCGTTTGATGAGAGTTGTTCCATTTAACCAGCGCTCTGATACCATGTAAAAACTAGCAGAGGGAATATACACATTTCTTATGGAACATAATAGTTGTTCGATGCAAAACAGAAATGAGAGAGATAAGAAAGATTTTATTTATTGCAACAGAAAAATTACAAAAACAATTGCAGACTTCTTACAGCCCTGTCATTCACAACGTAAATCCATACTCCTGTAGCTCATAGACTGGTACAGATCAGGCCTTTCCTCTTCTGTCCGATATGGCTCTTGTTTGTTGTTCTTTACAGTCTAGGAATGTCACTAAGTGACAGAGACCCTGCTCGGTCTATATCTCTGTGCTAAATTGTTTGGATGGGCAGCCACTAGTCTCTCATGCCAAGTACGGGTTGCCCAAGGCCGCACTGGTTAGTCTGCACACTATCCTGTGTGTGCCCCCCACGCCTCCTCTCATGCTCGAATGGCTTCACTGCTTGGTAACTTACCCTTTTCTTTTCCTTAGCCTAGGGTTTGTGTGGGCCCTCTATTCATAGAAGAACCCAGCCATGAGATCTTTTACTAGATCAATGGCTGGGACTTAATCCTTTATTGACACAACTTAAAGTTTCACTTTTACCTTTCCTCACTAATTTTCTTAAATATGCTAATGCTTAAAATTTAATAGTTAGCTCGGTTGAGAAGTTATAAATTTCATAGTAACCTACAATGGGGTGGACAATAAAATGATTTTCTCAGGTACAGGCTTTTCCAAACCACTGAAGTATAGAAATTAGGTCACCAGTATATAGAAAAACAAAACTGTTCTCACAGAAGGCCCAATTTCTTGTTTTCTAAACTTGCAGTATTTGCTCATTTTAGCTAATGTTACCAATAATCCCCACAAGAACAGTGTCCATCCTTGAAATGATGGAAACGGTTCGCATCCCTCACAATAATTTGCCGTCCAACAATTACTGAAATGAACTTTATAGCAACGTGACAGTCACCACAGATGCGAAGGTTCTTGGCAATCCTAATAGGTCTCCCTGGGCTTGTTTTGATAAGCCCAAAAGCAATGGCTAGCTTCTCACTGTGACTGTAGAGGGCACACTCTTTTTCATCCTCTTGCAAATCATGCAACACAAAGCGAGTGTTGGGCACATAACCTGCCTCATTCATCTGCTTGGACAAGCTCTCCAGCATTGCATAGATTTCTTCAGATTGTGGGTGTGATCGATCTCCTACAAAGAATGAATAAACAATACTGTTGACCTCAATCCAACTGCATCCAGGGCTCTTTTTTAGCCCACTACCTTTCATCATTGTTCTCACCTTTGCTACATCATCCCATCTGCCTGCCTCAGCATAGATGTTTGAAAGTAGAACATAAAATCCAAGATTTCTTGGATTTAGCTGAAGAACACGTTCTGCTGCTAGCTGTCCAATCTCGGTATTGTGATAAAGTCTACAGGCACCAAGCAAGGCTCCCCATACAGCAGCATCAGGTTCTAGAGGCATCTTTCTGATAAAGTCGTATGCCTCATCCAGGTGCCCAGCACGACCAAAGAGGTCAACCACGCATGCATAGTGTTCCAACTGGGGTTCAATGCCATACTTATAGGCCATACAACTAAAGTAATGGCGGCCCTTATCAACCAGGCCTGCATGGCTGCAAGCAGACAAAACAGCAACAAAGGTGATATGGTTTGGTTTTGGTCCAATTTGCTGCATTTGATCAAACAGTTTCAGTGCATCTTCACCCTGCCCATGCGAGCCATAGCCAGTAATCATAGTAGTCCATGAGATAACATCTCTTTCAGACATTGTGTCAAATGCTTGGCGTGCTGACTTTATATTACCACATTTGGCATACATGTCTATGAGGGAATTCCCTACGGAAACCATCGTGTCAAAGCCATTTTTCACTGCTTGATCATGGATGTCTTTGCCCTGTTGCAAAGCTGTCAAATGGGCACATGCACGAAGAACACTTGTGATGGTAACTGAGTTGTGCTTTACATCCTCCAATGGCATTCGATAGAAGAGCTTCAAGGCTTCATTAGCAAGTCCACCCTGGACATACCCTGCTATTATAGCATTAAATGACACAACATCTCTCCGAGACATTTTGTCAAACACTTGGAGTGCAGACTTCATGTTCCCGCATTTAGCATACATATCCACAAGCGCGTTTGCCACAATAAGATATGTTTCTAGCTGATTTTTAATTATAAAACCATGAATCTCCCTGCCCTGACGCAGATACCCTACTTGGAAAGATGCAGGGAGAACGCTCACAATCGTAACAGAATTGGTTTCCACACCCTCCAGCTGCATCTGTCGAAATAGATCCAGAGCATCAACCCAATGCCCATTCTGTGCATACCCAGAAATCATTGCAGTCCAAGAGACTACATTTCTCTGAGGCATTTTGTCAAACACTTGGCGTGCAATCTCTAAACATCCGCATTTCGCATACATGTCAACAAGAGCACTACTCACATAGATGTTCGACTCCAACCCACTTTCAATTATCCTCTCATGAATCTCACTCCCCTGTTGCAGATTTGCAAGAGTACCACATGCCTTGAGAACAAAGGGAAAAGTAAAAGTGTCAGGCTGCATACCCGCATCCTGCATTTGATGATAAAGTTCAAGGGCTCCCTCACAGAAATCCTGTAGAACATATCCTTTAATCATGGAGTTCCACAAGACGGGATTCCGACTGTTAAAACCATCAAAAACCAGGCGCGCATCCATGACCATCCCACAATTGGCATACATGTTCACGAGCTTAGTACCCAGAAATGCACTTAACAAAACCCCACCTTTGAGGATATGAGCATGGATTTGTTGACCCTGTGCCAGTTCTTCCCTGTGAGCACAGGCCTCTAGGACAGAAGCATACATTTCAGACTTTACACGATTGCTTCCATGCTTCATACCATGTGTTATTCTCATCAATTCATGTAAAGGATTTTCCGTGGAGATTGAGCCAGACTCTGCTTCTTCGATCTCACAAACCCAATTGTCCGCATGGCGTTTTGAATGGGGGATTGTTATGGTTGTCGTGCTGTGATGGATGATACTTCTCACAGACAAACGGGGTACCAATGCCATGGCGCCAAGTAATATACAGAATTTTACCGATACAGGATATGGGGTGAAAACGAGCAAATTGCAGGAACAGATTGATATGTAAAGAGAAAGAGAAAACCCAATTGCTTTTGAGGATGATTGAATAAGAGATCTCCATGTAGTTAATCAGAATCCACATGCTGATAAAATCAGCTGCATGATCCAGATTGTGGGAGAGGAAAATGAAACATTGGTTTCAAGTAATTAGTTGCAGGCGGAGTAAGTAAATCTTCTAGGAAACCAGATCTTCTTACCATGATTCAAGCTCCGTTAAGGTGAAACAATGGTTTTCAAAAGTGCTGTATAATTTCAAATCGATTTACATGGTAATAAAAAAAATGTAAACAGAATTCTAAATCGAAAATGTTAAGAAAATAATCGAACAAACCTAAATAGAACGATGAAACCAACTTTTCAGTATATTTTTACATCGAATGGCTTCCAAAAAATCCAAATTGTCGATTTCTGAAGTGACTGGTTATCGAAACTTGCCTATGCATTTCATTTTTTAGGTCTTTTTCAGCTTCTTTTTATGCTATCGAACATTTCAACGCTTGGAATTTTGCTTGGATTCAGATCTAGACCTCAGGATTTATCAGGCATGGAGAGATAGGATCATCGTATGAAAAGTTGTTTTAAGTATTTATAATTTCAGATATTTGTTTTTAAGTATTTATAATTGAGGGAAGGTGTAGAAAAAGTATATGAAAAATTATATTTTTCATAAGAATGATAGATTCATATAATAAGAGGGAGTATGTATGATTAAGATTAAATATTATTAAAAAATATATAATTTTATTAGAGATAGGGGATAATGTGTTTTTTTGGATTTTATTTAGGGTGAAACTATTTTTTAGTTTTAACCTAAAAGGTAAAGAAATAGGTTAAGCACCTAAGATCTATAAGCCTATACTAAAAGTGAAAATCTACTTTTTCAAAAGGTAAAGAAATAGGTTAACAAAATCTATAAACCTTTAGTAAGAGTGAAGATCTACCCCTTAAAAACCAATGACATATAAGTTATATTAAGCATCATAAATTTTATTGAATAACTATGACAAGTTATTATAATAAGTCTTACCAATTTCTTGTAAAAAAAATTCCACCTTAAAATTTAATAAAAAATTATTTATTTATTTATTTTTCATTTAAAAAACAATAAGTGTTTACATGTATAGTTTATTTTCTCATTGGTTGTTTTTAAGTATTCAATTTAAAAGTTATGCAAGTTGTTTTTTTCTCTACTTAAGAGTTAATAAACATCTATTTACCTATTTATCTTTGTGTTTAGTTTTTCAAAATTAATATTTATCTTTTATTAAAAATATTTAAACACATATTCTAGAGGTTAAATTAATTTAAATGAACATTAATAAAATATTTGTAAAAAGTTTTAAAAAGTGCATTATTTATAAAATTGTAAATTAAAAGGAAATCTTAAAAAAAAAAACATGTTAAATAAAAGAAAGAGAAACTATCTATTCAAATGTACACATGAAGTGTTAGGGTCAACACTAGTTAAGGGTTTGTGGGATTATAGGGATTTGGTGTTAAGGTTGTTACAGGTCAATGGAGTTATAGAAGTTGGGGTTTGCATGGATTAGGGGTTAGTGGAGTAAGTAGATTATCAAGGCTAAGGGATTTATGGTTAGTGGGTTAAGGGTTTAAATTAGAGATTATTGAGTTAGTGGTTAGCTAGATTGTTAGTGGTTATTGAATTAAGTGATACTAATTTAGGGGTTAGTGGCTAATTAGTCGGGTAGTGTCAACCATGGGCAACTAGGGCAACTATATTCACCCATAGTCAACCATAGTAAATCGTTGGTACTCAATTAGGGGTTAGTGGTTAGTAGATTAATAGTGTCAATTGTTGAGATATTAAGACTACATTCAACCATAGCACTGATAATTTAACCATAATCAAGCATAATAAAATATAGTCAACCATATTTATTAGTGGTTAGTGGTTAGTTAGTAGGGTAGCATGGATAGCGTTAAGCATGGACAACTATATGCAACTATGGTGAACCATAGTCAACCATCGTTATTAGGTTAGGGGTTAGTGGGTTAGTGAGTTATTAACATCAACCATCAACATTAAGTCTATATTAAAACATGGACACGTGCATTCAACCATAGTGAATCGTAGTCAATTGTATTTTCCAGTGGTTGTTGGGGTAGGGATTAATAGTCAATTAGTGGGGTAGCATCAAGCAATGAATTGACACATATTTGACATAAGCCCATCATTGAACAACTTGTTTGAGAGTTAATCATTAATCTTATTTTGATCCCCTATTAGAGATCGTCAACCACTACAACATTTGGGTGTGAAATTCGATGTTGTTTTTCGACGTTAATGAAAAAATTTATCTTGATGTTGGAATTTAATTAGAAACAATTAAACTTTACATTTTTTTTCCTTCTTGTGCCCCGATAATGTTGTGATTCTGACATCTTTCAAATAACGTCACAATCCTAACATAATGGCATCACACTTATGGTTTTTGTTCATTTGACCAAATGATCGTTAGTTATGTTTAAACATTCAATAAATTTGACTTAATTAAAGTTCAATAATTTTGACTAGGTCAAATTGGCATCGATAGTCCAACATTTAAGTAAACTACAAATATTGGAACCCAAGAGATAGGGTGACAACTATGTAATAGTCATGACATATGTAATGTTTTGTTGTCATTTTTCTGACACTTGAAACAATGTTTTTAACTTTCAAAGTCCATCTCTTTATATACAAAGTTCAGATTCTCTACATAATTTAAATTCTCTTTTGATAAACAAATTGTAAACAAATTTTGAATTCTATGTGTGTGGAATTCTTTGAATATAGTTCTTATATTGTACTAATTTGCTTCAGTGGATTTTGTTATAACAGCCTAATTACAATGTCAGATTTTGATTGGGAAGAAAATTTGAGGACCATTGCTAGGTTAAATGAGGCATATGGTGACGATAAATTTTATTTCCCTTGGAGAGTATGCAAGCGAATGAAAAGAGAAGAACTAAAAAATAATCAACTATAAAACATTGTTATGAGTTTGGGCACTTTGAATGGGGGAATGAATATGTTTGTTGTTAAGTTATTCAATATATGTTTTTGTTATCGTCATAAAAAATGCTATCATTTTAATATTTGATATAATTATATTAAAAATATTTGATTGTTTGTAATTACAAATACAATGGATCATAGGATTTGAATGCCTATGGATGTACTAAATTTTTAGCAGTGAATGAGCTAATGGAGAGGGAGTGGATGGAGATGATGTTAATCCTATGGAAGAAAATAATATTGATTTGATTGAGAATGATCAGATAAGTAGATTGATCAATGACACCTTTGCTCCAATGGATGATAACTTTATTGATATTCATGATGTACCTTTGATTGATAAGGCACAAATATGAAGGCTCAAAGACAAATCTTCTCTCTACTATATTGTGCAACAATTGGAAATATTTGTCACTGTCACCTAGACAAGTATTTCCCTCGTTTTAGTGATGGATGAAGATTCAACACAAGGGAGGATTCCCTTGTAACCTCAAGGGATCCTATAGCAAGTTGAAGACAAGTCTACGACCCCCTATCTTGGTCACTTGAGGTGATAGGCTAAGTTCAAGGGGATAGTTGTAACGAAACAAGACAATTGGTTGATTGAAGATATGAGAGAGATTTCAACAATTATCAAGTTTATACATGCAAACAATGATCCCATACATTGGCTATCAATGAAAAGAGGGTTGCTGGAATAATTTTCTGAAATATCTAATAGTTTATATTAGCAATGAGCATTTGTAACAACAACAAGAAAATAGCCCTAAAAAAATTCCAAATAAATCTTAAAATGCAGCTCTTAACAAGTGGATTAAGATCCTAGTGTTGCACAATGAATTTATCCTTCTTAAACCACAATATTAAGTAAGCTATCAACAATCTAATCAAGCCCTAATGGTTGTAGCAAACATTTATAACGACGACAAATAAATTACCAAGTTTTCCAAGTGTTTGATTAGATTTAGGGTGAGAGAGTAGTTGGGTATCCGACTACCAAGTTAATTTAAGAGAGTTGAAAGGGTTGTGTCTTAAGGTCAATTTGTGAGGTCAAGGCTAGTTCGGTTTTATCTCTTTGGGAAATAGAGTCAAGTCACACCTTGAATTTGGATCTAAGTGTCCAAGAAGAATGAAGATTTCAAACCCTAGGTGCAAAGACTTATGGACCTAGGATCAAACCTTGCAAGAAAACAAACCCTAAGGTGCAAAGACATATGGACATTAGGTGCTATTTTCCTTCTTCAAAAATGCTTAATTCTTGATCCAAGTGAACTAAATCAAAACCCCAAGGTGAAAATACTCATGGACATTAAAATCTTGAATTAGCTAAAGACTAACCCTGGGGGGACAAAGACTAATGATCCCTAGAACTAGTTCTTTAAATGCTAAGAGAGATGAAAATAGGGAGGGGGACAAAGACTTATGATCCCTCCTAGGGTTTCAACAAGAAAAAGGTAACATGCAATAACAATTAGCATTTACAACAATATACCATGCAATATGTAATGTTCCTTAGCAATTTCGGCCAGGAACTAGGGTTTGTTGTTGCTTGTTGTTGTTTGATTTGTGCAGGTTGTGATTACAGAAAGAGGTGTTGAAGAGTTTTTCTTGGATTTTATTGCATTGAATACATAACAGCAAGATTTGAACATTGTGCAAGAAAAGAAAGACACAAACAAGACAATAAGCTTCATATATGACCTTTAATTAATATTAGAAGAGATCATCATACATGGATCTATAGATCTAGTACAATAGAGAAGATATAGAGGCTCTTGGCCTTCACCCACTGAATATAGCTTGTCACAAGATTAATTTATTTCCCTTCATGACTAGAATCCTTCATATCTCTTCTGGTACGGCCCTGGCTAGTTGGATATGCTCAATATTTCGCCCCCTTGGTAAATGACCTCCAAACAACACTAAAATACTCTCAAAATGTAGATCATGGGATAGAGAGCAGGATGGATCCAAGTTTGAGTGAAAACCCCCAAGCCCTCCTTCAGATCTATGAGTCTACTCAATGTGAGTTGCGCCCTCCTTCAGATCTATGAGTCTCCTGAATGGGAGTTGTGCCCTCCTTCATAAATTCGACCCAAGCTAATAAAAATCATCCAAAAAGAAAACCCTTGTAGTGTAAGTTGCAAAAGGGCACTATGACCCTAGAAATAGACCTCTGATAGTATATAAGTGTAGATCAAATCTCCTCCAAGAAAATAGAGCTTATTCTCTTCCAATGGTAAGCCCTACTACTAGAAAAGCCTCTGTATATGTACATCAAGTTCCAAATATTTCATGTTGAATAAATGTGACTGGATTAGAATGGTGAGGGAGGGATATTTCACCTCCTTGGCCAAGCTTGTGTTCATAATTGCAGCTATGCGAGACATTCTCCATCTTACAAACCTGTGAGGTGTGGATCATTGTAGCTATGTAAGTCTTTCTCTCAGCTTACAAACCTAAGAGAAAGCCCCTAAGAAGGGTACATGGCTCCTACCTGAGACAGAGCTAGGAACGTAGAGATGACCTCCTCCATTCAGAGAGTTGAGAAAAACTCCAGATGATTATCCAGTGGGAAAGGCGATCTATTGAGTTGGACGTGCCTGTGGCTGAGCACAAGGTGAATGTGTGAAATCCCAAAGTGTTGGGTGCATCATCATCTGAACAAAAATGAAGATGATGTATTAGCCTCCTCTAAGAAGCAGAGTTGACAAGAAGAATCCAGATGATTCTCTTGTGTGAGGTAGTGGGAAAGAAGATTTGTAGAGTGGACGTGCATGTGGATGGGCACTGGTGAACGTGTGGAGATATGGTTCTTCTGTGTAATGCAGTGAACCAGAGATATGACATCCCTATGGATGTGCCCCTAGAGGATGAGCACTAGTGGGTGTATTAGATCCTTTGATATATGTTGTTCAAGAGTCATATATGCATGTAACCCTAATTGTTATGTAAAGGGTACAGGTCGGCCCCACCTTAATGTGATTAATAATAAATGTAAAAGATAATTAATATGGTTAATAATAATAATAATAATAATTATTATTATTATTATTATGCTGTGACTTAGTGAGGTCGGCCCTGTTGAGCTAATAGACACTTTGGTTGATAGGATAAGTCTAATATAAGTAAAGGAAGATTCCCCATTGTAGAATCATATCCTTCATGTGAGTTTGGAAATTTCAGCAAGTACACTTCTTTGGTAAAAGGTACGCACCTCTCTTGGGCGTTAGAGTTCTAGGGTTTGAGAACCCTCTTCTATGCTAGGTATTTCTTGGTGGTGAAGGTATTTCTCTTGAAGAATATAGAAAAGGATTTGGTTGGGTTTTCTTCCATTGTTGAGAAGGGTTTCCCAGGGTACTTCTTGTGTTCTTGTGCATGGTGCTTCTTCTTGTGATCTTGGTTGCTGCAACATTATTGTTTATGGTTAAGTGAAATGATAAAATGAAATAAACTTTATGCTTAAGCCTTGCTCATTAAAAAATCAACATGGTATCAGAGCAGGCTTGAAGAAAACCATTGCACACTACAAACTAAAGGCAAGGTCCATTGTAGGGGTGAAGAGAAGAGGGTGGAAATATCCTTGGAAAAATATGTAGTTGTTGATAAGGTCGGACCCCTTTGTAGCAAATCTCTAGTAGATAAGGAGGGTCGAATATCCTCCCTGTGGTAAAATCAACCTCTAATCAACATCTATGGCATATGGAAAAGAGGTCGCAACCCATGGGAAGGTTTGAACCCCTCCCTTAACCATTTATGGCAAGAAGCAAGGCTGCCACAGCCACTCATTCTGAGTGGACCGGAATTCTGGAACAACATAAGGGGAAACCACTTATCTCTTGGTGGCCCGTCCTGCTAGATGAAAAGAGAACAGCTGCAACCATCAACCCTTTCTAGACAACCACTAAGAAATAAAAACCACAGACCTATGGCACATATAACTAAGGAAGTAATTTATTTTTATGAATTTCAAGGCTTCTACAACCAGAAGAAGCCCATGAAAGGCCTCCTAAAAGGCATGACCACTTGCCAAAATTTATGAGTTATGACATCTACAATTATTGTTGTAATACCTACAAGAAATCAGGGCTCTTTGTATCAACAGTGAGAAAGTACTCTGCCTGGTGCAAGTTATAAAACAACAGAGGTTTCAAGTCACCACGTAGGCCTGATTAGATTTGGTAAAGGTCCAGTAAAGATGATTTCTTTAGCCAATGGTAGCAATAAAATTGCAACTAGAGCTTGATGATATGATTGTTAATATCTAGGATGATCAGACCCACTTGGTTGATGGTAATTTCACACTTGAGTACAATATATCACCTTCAGGTTGTGTCACTGTTTTGGATCGACTTGTTGTAGACAATACTCAGTTACTGTTGGCAGTTCCCATGCAAAATGAAGTGTGAATATATTCATAGAAGAAATATACATAGAATATACACTCACAAAGTCTGGAGAAAACTGAACATTTACACATTTAAAATCTAAAGGAGTCCCTAAGGTATAAAAGGACCAAGTCTAAGGTCTGTTCTAAGCATGCAGAAAGTTGCTACTAGACTAGAGTATTGGTGGCTACTAAACAAACAAGGAGAACCTTCATTGGTGTAGACTTTCAGGTATGCACTTGTATATATTATTTATCTTTGTCATGAGGGAAATTGCAAAAGGAGGGAACCTTTTCCGAAGTTATGGATTCAGAGGGATCTCAGTGCATTCATAGGAACAACACACTCAAAGTAAAGACTCCAGGTTTGATTGTTGTTATTGTCATCCCTCTAAACTTGTATTCCTATAAGTTTGCTACATTAAAAGTAGGTGTTGTAGATGTGACAACATTCCTTAATTTTTTTTTATTCTAGAGATGTACTCATTATCCTCCTCTAGGAGATATTCTTGTGTCAGTTATTTTTTTGTTGTTTTCTTGTTCTAGATAGGTTAAACAAGAAAATAAGATTCTTACCCTTCAGAGGGAGTCACTTGACCCAGAGAAAGTCATAACTATTTAAGAAAGAGGAAGAATAGAACTACCATTGAGGCAACCAATAATGCATGATCATAATCCTTCTATGATTCCATGGGAAGAAGCATGCATGACACAATATGTGTGCAGAACAACAGTCTTCACGAGACTTTGAAAAACATAACTCCTGAAGAAGTCTTCACCATAATGAATCCTAACATTGAACACTTCGGGTTATTTGGGTGCCTAGTGTATTTTCATGTACCCAAAGAGAAGAATTCCAAGCTAGATCCTTTAGGAAGAAAGGATGCAGTGAATCTTCAAAGACATCCTAGATCAACATCTCTAGTCAGAGACAGATTGAGACAAGAAGAAACGTTGTCCTTGAAGAAGAGACAGTTTTTTAAAGACCTATAGAATCTCAGATGGAGATTGGCAGTAAGACAATATCTTCTCCCCCTTCAGCAATTGAGAGGGATACAAACATTAATCCAGGTTATCCAGTTTCTCCAGTTGATATGTTTAGACATATTGTAGTAGGGCATAAAATTCCTACCTAGACTCACTCTGCAAGAGGCAGAGAAACATACAAGCCTCTCAAGGCACATTCCGAGAAATCAAAAGAGATTTTCGAGCTATCCTTCTTTCATGATCCACTTCATTGATGTTGAGACTCCTTGCCTTAGAGAAACAACAAGAGAACTAGTATGGCAAGATGCCATAATAGAAGAATACCAGAATGATGCATAAGATATTATTCAAGGACCAGAAAGGGAAGTATGTGGTAACTTCCAAGTGGATCTATATGATCAAGCATGAAACTGATGAAAGTGTCAAGAAATACAAAACGAGATCTATAGCCAGAGTTTTCTCACAAACAGAAGGAGTTGTCTATAATGAGACACTTGATCCAATGAACCTGATACACTTCCATCTGTACTATCATCCATGAGTTGAAAAATATATTAGATAGACAGATTCTTAATGAGTTTGGATTTCAGCAATAATGTTGTTGATCCAAACCTATATCATTACAGTGTGGTGACAAGAGCTTGATTTTGATTACTTATTCAGAAATTCTTGTTGTTGGATAGAAGTAATCCTTGCCTTCAAAATTCGAGATGAAGAATCTGAGTATGATGCACAACTTCTTGGGACAAGAAGTATGACAGAGGAACAATGAGATTTTCATGATTCAAGGAAAATATACATTGAAAATATTAAAGAATTTCAGTATGACAGAATGAAAAATCCACCGTGATGGATTTAAAGAAGAAGATTGATGATGATTCAGACGAGACTGATCCACAGCTGATTGGATCACTAATGTATCTGGTTAACACCAGACTTGATTCATGCCATGCAGTAAATGTGCCTAGTCATTTCATGAGTCAACCGAGACAGACTCAATAAAACATGTATTGAGATGTATGTGAGGAACAGTTGGATATGGCCTGAGATATGCCTCCAATGTGAACTTGAGTTTGTAGGATATGCTGATTCAGATTGAGCAGAAAGTACAGTGGACTAGAAGAGCACATTCAGTTGTTGTTCTACCGTGAATTTTTCCATGGTTTCTTGATGCAACAGGAAACAAAACTCTGTGGCCTTGAGCATGACAGAGGCAGAGTATATATAACATCAATTGTGTGAAGCAATATGGATTCACAAGATTCTGACATATTTACTTGACCATGAGATGGATCCTATGATGATAACCAAAGAGTCGTGTGTAAATCTCCTTGAGAACCCAGTGTTTCCTGATCAATCGAAACACTATGAGATGAAACATCCTTATATCAAAGATATGATGCAGAGAAAAATAATACACATGCAGTACCGTCCTACATATGAGCAGATTGCAGACACCTTCACCAAAATAACTTGATGAAGAAAGCATCCCTAGTTGATAGGGAGTGTTGATGACTCCAGCCAAGACAAAATTCAAAGTACATCCATGTGAGACTTGGCATGATGAAGATTGTCTCCCTAGATGAGAGGGAGTGTTGATGATTGCATATTCTCCAGATTACAAACCTATGAGGTGTGGATCATTGCAACTATGTAAGTCTTTCTCTCAGCTTACAAACCTAAGAGAAATCCCCTAAGAAGGGTATGTGGTTTCTTCTTGAGACAAAACTAGGAACGTAGAGATGACCTCCTCCATTCAGAGAGTTAATAAAAAATCCAAATGATTATCCAGTGGGAAAGGTGATTTGTTGAGTTGGACGTGCCTGTGGCTGAGCACAAGGTGAATGTGTGAAATACCAAAGTGTTGGGTGCATCATCGTGTGAATAGAAATGAAGATAATGTATTAGCCTCCTCTGAGCAGTAGAGTTGACAAGAAGACTCCAGATGATTCTCCTGTGTGAGGCAGTGGGAAAGAATATTTGTAGAATGGACGTGCATGTGGATGAGTACAGGTGAATGCGTGGAGATCCGGTTCTTCTGTGTAATGCAGTGAACCAGAGATATGACATCCCTATGGATGTGCCCCTAGTGGATGAGCACTAGTGGGTGTATCAGATCCTTTGTTATATTTTGTTCAAGAGTGAGACCTACCTGTAACCCTAATTGTTATGTAAAGGGTACAAGTCGGCCCCACCTTAATGTGATTAATAATAAATGTAAAAGATAATTAATATGGATAATATTAATTATAATAATAATAATTATTATTATTATTATTATATTGTGACTTAGTGAGGTCGGCCCTGTTGAGCCAATAGACACTTTGGTTGATAGGATAAGTCTAATATAAGTAAAGGAAGATTCCCCATTGTAGAAGCATATCCTTCATGTGAGTTTGGAAATTTCAGCAAGTACACTTCTTTGGTAAAAGGTGTGCACCTCTCTTGGGTGCTAGAGTTATAGGGTTTGAGCACCCTCTTGTGTGCTAGGTCTTTCTTGGTGGTGAAGGTATTTCTCTTGAAGAATATAGCAAAGGATTTGACTGGGTTTTATTCCCTTGTTGAGAAGGGTTTCTTGAGGTACTTCTTGTGTTCTTGTGCATGGTGCTTCTTCTTGTGATCTTGGTTGTTGCAACATTATTGTTTATGGTTAAGTGAAATGATAAAATGAAATAAACTTCATGCTTAAGCCTTTCTCATTGAAAAATCAATAGCTTGAACCAGGAACGGAGGAATATTTCACCTCCTTGTTGGTTTCTAGGGTTTGTTCACTCAAAACCCTCAAAATGTAAGTTGTCTAGCTCAAGAGTACAAGAGAATAATGATATCAAGATGAGGAGAGAGGCGCCATCCTCTTTATTTTATACCTCCTTTTTCTAATTTTTGATTCAGTTATTTTTCCCCACTTGCTAAGGTTTTGATTTAATTCTCCTTTATGTGCTTAATCTTCCTTAGCCTTTTTACCTATGTCACTTTAATAATATAACTTTAAGTCTCCTAGTGACAACCATATTTTCCTTCCCCTTATTTTCTTGGACTATAGTCTAGAGGGGTAGCTAGACTACTACGTCCTTGAGCTCTTGTGTCAATGAGAAGGGGATTTTGTAGTCTCTCATACTAGAATTTGATTGTCCTCAAGCAATATAGAACCAGTTTCTTGCAATATTTGCTCACTTTCCCAAGTAGCATCTTCTATGGGCAAGTCTTTCCATTTAACCAAATATTATTTAATGGCTATGCTCCTTAGTTGTTTCACCATGGTTTCTATGATCTCTTCAGGTATTAAATGTAAACTCCCTTCTTCATCAACTGGTGGCAATGTCTCATTGACTAGTACATGTTGTCCCAATTCTCTTTTCAAGCAAGACACATGGAAAACATTATGGATTTTACTCCCTGGGGGCAATTTCAATTCATATGCCACCTCTCCAATTCTTCTTTGCACCTCATATGGGCCATAGAAGTGTGGTTTTAATTTCTCATCACCACTCTTCTTGATAGATGCTTGCATGTATGGCTACAATCTTAAGTACACCAAGTCACCCACTTCAAAAGTGAACTCCACCCTTTTTCTGTATGCATATAAATTTTGTTGGTTTTGCACTCTATGGAGATTGTCCTTGAGTTCTTAGATGATGTCTTGATTAACCTGGATCCACTCCTTTTCCATAGGAGCCTTTCTCTCCCTAAATACAATCTCCTCAAAAGTAAGAGGCTCATAACTATATAAATATTTAAAGGGGGACATGTGGTAGGTGGTATTGTAACAATACTCCCCCAAGTAAAGCCATTTGACCCAAGCTTTCTACTATCCTACCACATAATTTCTTAGGTAACCCTCTATCCAATTTTTCACAATTTCATTTTTCCCATCAGTTTGGGGATGATAGCTAGTGCTAGGAGTCAAATCAATTCCCACCAATCTGAACAATTCCTGCCAAAAGATATCCATGAACTTGTTGTCCCTATCACTAACAATGGTTTTAGGTAAGCCATACATCCTAAATACCTCTCTAAAGAATAACTGAACCACCTATGATGCATTGTATTCCATGGAGATGGAAAAGAAATGACTGAATTTGGTCAACCGATCCACAACTACAAATATGTAGTCCTTACTTTGCGCTCTGGAAAGACCTGTTATAAAATCCATTGAGATACCCTCCCATTTGTTTTCATGTATTGGAAGAGGTTGTAAGAGTCCCGTTGGATGAGAGTGTTCATATTTATTCTGTTGGCAAGTAGCACATTCCTTGATGTAGCACATGATGTCTCCTTTGAGTCCTTTCCAAGAGAACCTTTCTCTTACCTGTTTGTTTGTTTTAAGGAACCCTTGATGTCTTGCCATTGATGCATCATGGAAGGCTTGGAGTACCTTTCTTTTGAATTTATATCATGGTACCAAATAGATCCTTCCTTTGTGATAAATGATGTCATTTGTGACCTTGTACCTATCATCATGTAGTTTCCCATCCATAAACTCACATGCAAACTTGTTTTTTGAGTATTCCACCAACTACTGTGATTTCCAATCTACTAATATTTTTGTCATAGAGTATGTTGAAGGTCTTATTGATAGGGCATCCACAACTACATTATTATTTCCTTTGAAATATTCAATATCAAAATTGTAAGCTTGAATCTTGCTTACCCACTTTTGTTGTCTCTCGTTCAAGTCCTTCTGAGATAAAAGTACTTGGGGCTATTGTGGTCAGTTCTTACTACAAATTTCGCTCTAACCAAATATTGTATGAATTTGGACAACGCATGCATTATGGCCAAACTCGGGGCCTCTCAACTTACGACTCTCATAGAAAATAGGATGCCTATTCTACATAAGGATAGCCCCTACACCCTCTCTTGGTGCATCACATTCTAATATGAAAGGTTGAGAGAAATCATGTAAGGAAAGTACCAGACAAGTACTCATAACCTTCTTCATTTTCTCAAACGTGACTGTGTTTCATCACTCTAAACAAAAGACCCTTTTCTGGTTAAGTCTGTCAGAGTAGCACAAATCTGGGATAAGCCCTTGACAAAATTTCTCTAGTAGTTGCAAATAGCAAGGAACCCTTTGAGTTCGGTGAGTGTCCTTGCAGTAGGCCAATTGATGATAGCTTGTATTTTTTCTTGATGAAACTGCACTCCCTTTTCCCCTATAATATGTCATGTTATTGCACAATTTGTAGTTAGGACAAAAGCCAGATCTAAAGAGACAAACTAGCGTAACTGAACCAATCCCACCCAATGTCACCAATCCGCAAAAGGGGATTTGGTCCTTTTACAATAGCCGACATGATCAATCCACAATGGGGATTGATCCGATGAATAATATATCAAATAATAATAAGAATACTCTTTGCAGTTACATTATTTCAACACTCCCCCTTAACAAGAAGGGTATTCTTCAACAACATCATCAACAACATCAAGTGGGTGAGAGGACAACATCATCAATATCATCTTGGAAAACTGACTGGCATATCTATAAATCATCGAAAGTTTTCTTCATCGACAGCATCGTCATTCTCAAAGGAATGCAATCATCATCTGCATCAATATGTATTAGTATAAAACTAATACATCATCATCATCACAGCACGAGGCTGGCTCATCATAATACAGGACTGGCTTTATGTCACAACTGTCAAGCTGGAAGCTCAGTACTCGTCTTGCTTTATGTCACAAAAATCAAGATGGAAGCAAGATACTAGACTGGCTTTACGTCACAACTTCTCAAGCTGGAAGCACAATACTAGTCTCATCTCAACATCTTTCTTTACATCACAACACTCAAGCTGGAAGTAAGATACTAGACTGACTTTACGTCACAGCTTCTCAAGCTGGAAGCACAGTACTAGTCTCATCTCATCGTCTTGCTTTATGTCACAACCATCAGGTTGGAAGGAAGATACTAGACTGGATTTACATCACAACTTCTCAAGCTGGAAGAAAAGTACTAGTCACATCACATATTCTTTCTTTACGTCACAACAATAAGGCTAGAAGCAAGATACTCGTCATGTTTTACATCACAGCAATCAAGCTGGAAGAAGGATACTAGACTGGCTTTACGTTGTAGCTGTCAATCTGGAAGCACAGTTCTAGTCTCATCACATCATCTTGCTTTACGTCACAGTAATAAAGCTGGAAGCAATATACTCGTATTGCTTTATGTCACAACAATCAAGCTGGAAGCAGGATACTAGACTGGATTTATGTCACAGTGGTCAAGCCAGAAGCTCAGTTCTAGTCTCATCTCATCGTCTTGCTTTACGTCACAACCATCAGGTTGGAAGCAAGATACTAGACTAGCTTTACGTCACAACTGTTAAGCCGGAAGCACAGTACTAGTCTCATCACATATTCTTGTTTTACGTCACAACACTGAAGCTGGAAGCAAGAGATGTCTCATCACAACAACTACTCCCCCTTTCGAGAAAGGTCCTTTCGAACTATACCAAGCTTATCTCGAAAGTGCTCAAACTTTACACAAGATAGAGGCTTGGTCAATAGATTAGAAACCTATTCATTCATGCTAACGTAGTGGAGATTTAAGGCTCCTCTCTACACCATGCCACAAATGTAATGATATTGAATCTCTATGTTCTTTGACCTGTCACAGAATACATGATTCTCTGTCATCTTTATGCAGCTCTAGTTGTCACATAGGATCGTGGTTTCTTCCATCTCTAGGTCAAATAGATCGGTCAGCAACTTTCGAAGCCATATAGCTTCGCAGCTGGCAGAACATGCAACAACGTATTCTGCTTCCATTGTGCTGAGAGCAATGTTGGATTGCTTCCTACTCTACCACGAGATCATGCTGATCCCAAACTGAAACAAAATCCTGAAGTAATTTTCCTGTTAGAAACACTTCCTACCCAATCTGTATCAGTATATCCACTCAATGTGAAATCATGATCTCCATCATAGCTGAGACCACAATCTATTGTACCCTTAAGGTACCTCATCACATGTTTTGCAGCCACTAGGTGAACATGTCTGGGTTCTACCAGAAACTGACTCAAGGTGTTCACGGAAAAACAAATTTCTAGTCTGGTGTTCGTCAAGTACATCAACGATCCAATAATTTATCTGTACAACATGGCATCAATCAATTCTGACGAAGTGTCGACCAATAGCTTCAACTTTGCTTCCATGGGTGTATTCATGGACTTGCATTCCAACATGTCAAATCTCTTCAGGATTTCAACTGCATACTTCCCTTGATTAAAAAAGATCCTCTTTGGACTCTGCCATACCTCAAGACCTAAGAAATAATGCATTAGACCAAGGTCTTTCATTTCAAATTCTGAGGCAAGTCTCTTCTTACATTCAGTGATGAGATTTTCTTCTTTGGTTAAGAATAAGTCATCCACATATAGCAGTAATATTATTGGCTCATCGTTCATAACCTTGAAGTAGAGGTTAGAATCTGCTTTACTCTTGGTAAAGCCCAAGCTCGTCAGAAAGTTGTCTATTCATCCATACCAAGCTCTCAAAGCTTACTTCAATCCGTACAATGCTTTCTTCAATGTGCAGACATGAGACTTCATGTCTTCAAATTCAAATCCTTGAGGTTTCTCTATATAGACTTCCTCTTCAATGACACCATTTAGGAAAGTTGTCTTTACGTCCATCTGGTGCAGCTTCCACTTCATCTTAGCTGCAGGGACTATGATGGTTCTGATTGAAGTGTATCTAGATACAAGAGTAAATGTCTCTTCATAGTCAATGCCTTCTTTTTGAGAAAAGCCACGAGCTACAAATCTTTCTTTATACTTCTCAATACTTCCATCAACACCATGTTTTATTTTGAAGAGCCATTTGGAGGACACCACATCTTTACTCTTCGGTCTGGGAACTATTTCCCATACTTCATTCTTTATTATAGATTGGTATTCCTCTGTCATGGCATCTACCCATTCTTTCCTCTAAATGGATTCTTCAAAGCAGGTAGGCTCCTCCTATAGAAGATCACACATCAAAGCCATATAAATGGAGAATGGCTTTGGTATTTTCACCTGTCTCATAGTTCCTTCAGGAAAACCATACTTCTCTCCATCTTGAATGAGCTCTCTAGCCCAAGATGGATTTCTTTTATGGAGGATCATCATCTAAGGAGGTTCTTGAAACTTGCTATGTCATGATCTTCTAGAATTTCCTCATCAGGGGAAGTTATGACTTCCCTCACCGGCTCAGAAGCTCTGGGAACCTCCCTCACTCATTCTGCAACTCTGGGGATTACGGGTTCCTCTTCATATACCTCTTCAAGCTGGCATTTTCTCTATTTCTTGAGTGCTACATCTTCATCAAAGGTCACATCCATGTTGATCTCAATGTGATGGTGACCTGGTATATAGATTTTGAAGGCCTTGGAGACCTCACAGTGTCCCACAAGTATTCCCTTCTTTCCTGAAGGTTCCAGCTTGTTCCGTTTCTCTTTCGGTATATGTATAAATACTGGGCAGCCAAATATTTTGAGATGGCTTACCTCTGGCTTCTTTCCAGTGAACATCTCTTCCGGGGTCTTGAACCCAAGTGCACTATGGGACAATCGATTTTACACATATACGACTGTCATTGCTTCTTCTTCCCATAAGCACATAGGAAGATCTTGATCATGGATCATGGTCTTCACGGCTTCCATTATCATTCTGTTCTTTCTTTCAGCCACATTGTTTTGTTGAGGATTATAGGGAGTAGTGAGTTCCCTCTGGATCCTAAAATATTTGCAGAAGTTCACGAACTCTTTTGAGGTGTATTCTCCTCCATTATCTGACCTGAGTATCTTGATCTTTCTTTCAGAAATATTCTCTATCAAGGCTTTGAATTCATTGAACTTGCCGAACACTTCATCTTTAGATTTCAAAAAATAAAACCAGGTCTTACGAGAATAATCATCAATGAATGATACTTAGTATACATACCCACTCATGGAGGATGATGGAATTGGACCACACACATATGAATGGATGAGTTCTAGGACTCCTTCTGCTTTGTTGTCTCTCTTCGGAAAAGGGTTCTTAATGTTCTTCCCTTGTGCACATCCATTGCATACGCCTTCATGGTCAACCTTGAGTTATGGTAAACTTGTGACCGATTTGCATATGTATGGTGGCACCTTGTAGTTGATGTGAGCTAATCTTCTATGCCAAATTTCACATGGATTCTCAATGGCGTGGGTCATGGCAACTTCTGAGTGACCCTTTAGCTTATGCAAGCCACCTTCTTCTTTTCCAATGATGATTTTTTCATTTATGGTCTCTCCTTTAGCACATTTCCTTCTACAACCTTCACTATAGCTTCCTCAAGGTTATTACGTGTGACCTGGAGCAAGGTCAAAAAAACAGCAGGCAAGAGTAATATCATTTTGATAATATAAAGTAATAGCACGAACAATCATAACAGTAGCTCCTTTATAGCTATTACTTGTAACTTGTCTGAATCAAAGATTAAGGTAAGGAATACAATATGAAATGAGGTCAACACTCTCATAGTGTTGTGATCAAACATTACTCCACAGAAACCTGAAACTAACACGTGAGGTTTCTCCTGGAACCTGGAGTGTTGCTACTTTCCTTCCAAGTCTCCTTCACTCAAAATGACAAGTGTTTTCTTCGACTTGTCTTTTGTACTAGTACAATATTCTCTCTTGACAAAAGGTTAGGTTAGAGAATAAACTCTATGATCTCTACTTTAATCCATCTAATAATTTGATCATAGCTTCAACATGCAACACTGATCAAAATAATGTCATAACAAATAGATGCATATCAAAATAATCACACCTGAGTTGAATCATTCCTCTGAATGTGTTGGATCTTGAGATCCTTCTAGATCTATGGCAAGAGATCCCTTCCCCTGCAAATATTCTTTAAGGTTTAACCATTTAAGCATATGTGAGTACATACCTCTGATAATATTTGTAGATAGTGGCACCATCTGGTAGTAGTGGTAATCATTACAAACTCTTAAAAACTTCAAGGGTGATTTGCAACTGGTACTACGGCTGCAACTGCAACTGATACTGCAACTGCAATTGATACTGCAACTGGTTCTGGGACTGCAACTTAGGGTTTTATGAGGAAACCCTAATTTTTCAAACTTCAAATTTTGAAATTCTGATCCATTAGATAGATGCACTGAGCTGAGGCGAGTAAGATGGTGCAATCAGATTTCTGAAAATCCAAGTTTTACCCCCTCAAAATTGATCTGCGGATTTCTGAACTATTGCTTTTGGTTTTCTGGTACTTCTGGTACTCTGGATTTCTGGTTTTCTGGTACTTTGTGAAAACTAGGGTTTCACTTTTCGAGATATCTAGCCACTGAAAATGTGCGTTGAAGGTGCCAAAATGATCCTTGGGGGAGGGCACACTTTTCTAGGTGGTTTTAGGTCTGAAAAGATTCACCATCAAAAAGCCCTAATTTGCATGTACGTCAACAGTGACATTTTTCACTCTTGTGAAAGATGCTTCCTTCAGCTTGGATCTGATACCATGTTAATGTTTAATCCATTATTATAGTTCTTTGCATTTCAATAGATAACAATAGCATGATACAAGATCACTGAGAAATACACAATCACAAGAGACACAACATTTATCTTGGGAAACCCTCTAGGAGAAGAAAACTCAACAAAACTTCCTTATTATAGATAGCCAATACAATGCCAAGAGATAGATTAAGCTAATACAGAAGATCCTCTCCGAAAGATGCGCCACTCTCTCTCTCTTTCTTCTCCAACTGCAATTCTAAAACTTGTCTCTCAATGAGCAAGTGAGGTGTGTATCTAAGTGAGGCGATAGCCTCCTTATTTATACAAATCTGGCACGTGTGAAGTGTCTCTTCACTGGCAGGGCCGACTTCTCAAACTGGGTGGTTATAACCACCTTTATTATATTTCGGGGCCTCTTTAATATATTTTGGGGCCGACTTTTCTTTCTACCTATTACAATTACATTATGACTAGTCCGCAAAAGGGGATTTGGTCCTTTTACAATAGCTAACATGATCAATCCACAATGGGGATTGATCCGATGAATAATATATCAAATAATAATAAGAATTCTCTTTGCAGTTACATTATTTCAACAATAAATGCCAAAAATGCCAATAAAAGACTTCCTTCAACAAGTGCGCCTCACAATTTCAGCCAAGAACGCCAAGTGTAGCACAAATTTTAGACCTCACTAATGAGTGAGTGAGAGATGATGAAAAATGAGAGTAAAAACCCTCACTTTATACTGTACCATGACCTAATTTCACTTTTAGATCATAAAAGGTCGAAAAGTACAAAATACTAAAAATCATATTGTTTTACATTAAATGCTAAAAATTAAACCCTAATCAAGCTAAAAAGAGACGACATGCCCCTTTTAGGGTGGCATTAGCCTCTTCTAGGGAAAATGTAGCATCCTGGAGCAAAACGCTAGCCCTCCTTGGGCTTCTCCAACCTGCCACACGTGCCAAAACTGCCCCAGCTGTCTCCCAAAGCATCCATGTTGCTAGGTGACATCATGGTCATGAAGGGTGACGTCCTAGGCCTTCCAAGGCCAACATTCCACTAAAATGAGCACAATCACCCTAGGTAAAGCTCTATCGGGGTGCCTCTGCAAGATGTCCTCCTTCTCTCCCGTCCAAACCCCTATGTCTGGTCTCTCCACCCTGTTGGGGTCTCAACATCCATCAAGTGGGATATTCAACCCCACATGATCCAGGTGGATATCGATGGCCACCCACCTTTTCCGACTGGCTCAAAACTGTTTTCTGACAATTTTGGCAATTTACTATTTTTAGCAGGTTTTAACTTCTAGGGCCATTTTGAGGGCCTAAATGAAGGTTTTTTGATATTGAGGTTCTCAATGATAGCCAAAGGCATCATTGAGACCCCAAAATGAATCTCCTTGATGATACCTTTCCAACGAGCTATCACAGGCCTAAAACGGTGATCATATGCAAAAG
>JZKD02S2361553.1:34391-57454 GCA_000966675.3 Picea glauca | reverse complement strand
AGCTTGGAGACTCTAGCAAGTCTATCAAGAGGATTTGATCTTCTTCATACAAGGATTGAGCAAGTGTGTGTGTTGGAGCCAAGAGCCATCAAAAGGAAGCTTGCGACATCAAGGCGATCAAGTTGTAATATTTACTTTCAATTAATATGATACAGTGGCATGTCCCTTTCCCTTAAATTCATTTTCACTTTATTGTGTAATTCCTTGATCATACACATAAGTTGACAGTTGAATATATTTTGCTATCTTCACTTTGGTTGGTTTGTGTTGTCTTGGTCTTGACCTCACGAGAGAAATGGAGCGAAGTGGGAGCAACAAAGACCCTAGAAAGCGATACAAAGGTATGTTACTTGTTCCTTCCTACTAGCTAATTCAATAGTCAAAACTTAGGGAAAGAGTCATGTCATGTCATGTTTTGTTCTAGATCCAGGTGGATCTAGGGAGATCTGTTAGTGTTTGCACCTACCGATTAGTCCAATAACAACCATCAATCTCAACCACATATTTAGGGATTCTAGACTTCTCCAAGGGTTGACATCAATGACAACCAACTATCCAAACCAATTGTCCAACAACCTCTTTATATGAGGCAACCCTAGAACATATGTCCACATAATGATATAAAACAACAATAAATCCATGATACAAGTGATATAGGTCTAGGTTGACCCCTCAAATAGCCTCTAAAAATGTAAAAACATGCTAATAAACCAAAATGTTCCCTCCAAAGTCATGTGTGGGTGACATCATGCTCTAAAAGGCTGAAGAAATCCTCTCAAGGCCAAATGGTGTAAGAAAGGTGGAAGGTCATGTCTCCTCATCAAGGGTCATGTCACATCATCAAGGAATCGATCCATCCAATGGTGCCCCAATGGAAAGAAAACCCCAACATCATCATCAAACCCAACACATGACATCATCATCAAGGATCTCAACAATTCTCCAAGGGGTGCCCAACCATCTCCAAGTGCAACGTCCTCCATCTAAATCCTAACAAGTCTCCGGGGTGCATTGTCTAGAGTGTGGGCTTCCTTCCCATATTTCTTCCAACATGACCATACTTACAAAATGAAATCTCATATGTCCATTGTCTAGGGTCCAAGAGGTGCGAAAGGATGTGTCTAAGTGTTATAATCCATCAAAGTTTCCAATGCTCTGCATCACACTTGTCATATCTACATGAAAAGGCACAACATCTTGGGTGAAAGTATGGGATGTCCTCCAAAGAACCATGTCAAGCATACCCAAGTCAATCAATGCCACATAATCAAGTAAGACCAAAAATCACAAAGGGAAATAGTCCTTAGAAGCATACAAAGTAAGCCATCTATTAATACAAAATCCAAATGAACAACTCTCATTGGGTGTCCCCTTCAAAATTCACATAAGCTCAAGACTTTATGCAATTTGGAAATTTTAGGTATGGGAGGGCCATCAAAGGAACTTATTAGGTGTGCCAGTACCCTAGTAGAGATATATTTCCCAGAAGAACCCATCAAAGATATGTGAGGAATGTAAAGTGGTCAAGGGGTCATTAACATGAAAGACAATGTATGGGCTCACCTCCATGAGTGCCTTTGTAGAGGGTGCGCTTGGTGATTGAGTTACCCTTTCCTCGACACATTTTTCATTCCAAACCCCTCAGTTTCCTTTTTCTTTATTTTATTTGATTTAAAATTCCCCTTAAAAAGGTTTAAATCATATCACTTCCTTTTCTTTTTATTCAGGATATATACAAGTCCTCTTTGATTGATGAATGTGTTTGTTTGCATTAGGACTAGGGGATATCACCATTAATGAGGGGTAGAGATCAATTATGGACTATGGATTTTAAATGTCCTCGTTATCCTGTTTCTTTCTTTTTGTCATCCAACTGCAATCTACCTCTGGGCCTTTAGCTCCTTCTTCTCATAAGAGAATGAGACACACACCCTTTTGGTCTACATGTAACCACATTTCCCAAAAGGTGGGAGAATGGAAGGATCAAGGATGAAAAGGTGGTAAGTATGATCGGTAAAGGTATGCTACCCCTTTCAAGGAACCACCAATAGTAACCCTTTTCCTCATGAGTGAAAAAATGAGACTAGGATGCCTAGGATGGCCACCAAGGTGTGATAGCAACCTACCAGGTCTTACCCACAATATGGAAGCTTCAAAATTCATGGATACTCAATAAGCATGTAATGAGGTTGTCCAAGGATCTCTATATATTAGTCTCAATCTAAAGAGACTAAATTTTTGTACTACAATTATAATCAGAATTCGAACTCTCATGAATTGATCACATTTATGGATCAATTCATCCATTCATCCTTGCACTCCCATGCTTAGTCTCCTATCATCTCACAACCAAACAGTAAGACCATGGATTATTTAATTAAGTGCTTAAATCTACACTTCTTTCATGCTCCATCTGAGTTCCTCATCTTCCTTGTGACCATAACCTGTGACTTCGGGCTTTTGCCTCTAGCACTAGCTCTTCAGTGCTAGTCCCTGATGTGAATGCCTTCCACCATACGACCAAACCTTATGACCAAGGGCTAGTAAAAATGGTGCTTGATATTATGAATTACAATTCAATGCAAATCGATGGCCATGATCTAATCAACTGGTGAAATGGACGCCCCACGCATTCCAACAAGGTGGCACGTTGACAAAATTCCATTGCATGTGTTGCTCCTGGATTGACATGTCACTAAACCAACTGACGGTATAGATTAATAGCACGCACCCCCTATGAATTAATACTCGTCCAAATTTGAATTTCACTTTACTTCTCTATCACCAATCACAACTTTGGATCGACGATCTGGTCTCTTTGTCATGCTACTTTCCTGCCATGTGGCATGATCTTGCTCTTTAACATTTTCACTTTGGAATTAACCCACACATAGGTTCTAAATGTGAATCCCTTATTCATCTTTGATTCCTCCTCTTTGAACATGATCTAACGATTGATATTACTCCTTCAAGATCGATCAGTCCACAACTCTTCCCATTCGACGATTGTAATCTATTTGCTACATGATCAGAAAGTTCATGTAGTCTTTCACTGCCTATGTAAATTTTACCTTTCTTTGTATTTCTTCTACATGTCGACGAGGTAGGATCACTGTTGATCCTATCATGATCAACAATGATCATGACCTATGGTATAATGCTCTTCCTCCTGAGATTTTATATTGCACACTCCTCCACTAGGGCTATTCCTCTTAAGCTTAATAATACTTTGCATGCACTCCCCATTGCACCGATATTCAATATAAGTTCCACCTATACTTTGAATGCCTGTCACCTGCAATGGAAAGTTTTCACAAACACATACAAGGGCATATAAATTCTCACATAAATAAAAGAGGCTCGAATAGTCCACACCAATAATCTACTCGAAATAGAACATTCCATTAATTCAATACACACACTGTACAATAGAAATTACATAGGGCTTCTAAAGCCTTCTCTAGACCGAATTACATTCAATAGGCCTTCTTCTCTCTCTATTGGCCTAATATTTGATTGAATGACCAATCTCCCTCAAGGTTTAATTCTATCTAAAATGGCCAACCTCCTCTATAACCCGATCTTCCTATTTGGCCACCCCAATGCCTTATAGGCTTACAATTTAAATAATTAACCTTGTTCTGAATAAAAAGCTTGGATTAGATCCATAAATTTCTCAACAAGTCCCTAAAACAGACTTCAGGTCCACAATACTCTCTAAAGACCCTAAAATCACTCCAACTCTCTTTGAGATCTATCTTATTTAGGCAAACTCGATTACATTCCAATTTCTCACAACTAATTACATAAATGATTAGAAAACCAACCTCATAATTTATAATAATCTCACTCTTCTAGACACATGCACATAAACTTAGGAAATATAACATTTCATTAGGGAACCAACTCCCTTAGTAAACTTTTAGAGACCCCCTAGGTCTACTCCATAGGTCTTGATTTTGGAAGCCTGAATGCTCCTGCATCAAGGTGAAACAAGGTAAAAAGAATAACTTATGAGCTCATGATTCATTATCCAACTTCAACCTATGATCATTACTCAAATTTCCAATGTATTAAATATGAAACTTTATATGAAACAAGGACTAATGTACCTCATAATGTCCCACAATACCATCTTCCAATGAACCTTGTTGATTGAGTGTGATGAGCCACGTTGAATAAGAAGAGGCATCAGAGGGGGTTGTTGGGATGATATCTATTGACATGATGATCACCATCATGGTCAATATCATTGTCTTCATTGTGGACCATGAGACATGATCTCCTTTAGTTACCCCTAAGTAGGAGGGGGGTAACATCAGGCTCCAACATGGGGACATGTGCTCACCGTAGAGAACATGAGAACCTTGACATCTCTAGTAGTCCAAGACCTACAACCGACATGAATCATCACTCTAACACATCCTCCTACATTATAACATGCACACATTGATACTACAAGGTAAGGTTATGTTATCCACCCTAGTTTATGAAAATATAAAACCATGCAAGAAATTTTTATTTTTTTCATTTTCATCTAATATACCATTTTTTTTCTTTTATAACATATAAGTGCTAATTTAAAATGAATTCATGATATAGTAATGAACAATATTAGTGAAGGAAAACAATGCAATAAAGAAAGCACACAACATGACCTATCTAACCTACCTACTCTTAGGATGAGCCTAAGGATTCAAGTTCCTTCTAAAAAATTAGGTTTTAGAAGGTATCCAAGGTAATGGTAACTTCTCTCCCTCAGGTGTGGTCAAGTAGAAGGAGTTAGTCCCATACTTCCTCTCAATTTGGTAGGGACCCAACCACAAGTTATCAAACTTCTTGTGCATTCCTGACTTTTCTTTCCTTTTGTCCCACATCAGTACAAGGTCACCAGATTCAAAATTCCTCTATCTTGTTTTATGATCAAACGTCCTTTTAATCTTGTATTGGTTCTTTTCCATTTGATATAAATCATTCCTCCTAGACTCATCCAAATCTACAAGTTGGTCAATCCTCCCCTGTAATGCCTCCTTATCAGTCATATGTTGTTGCACAAACTAGAGGTTGATTGACAATTTGGCTTCCAATCCATATACTAGCTCCACCGAGGTTTTTCCTGTGGAAGTCTTAGACATGATACAGTTTTCCCATAATGAATACTTGAACTTACTATCCCAAGGCTTCTTGTTCTCACCTACAATCTTCTTGATTATATTCATCATACTTTTGTTGCTAGATTCTGCCAATCTGTTTCCTTGGGGATAGTAGTTGGAAGAGTGAGATAAACAATTCCATACTTTAAGCAAAAATTGGCTAAATCTAGGGAGCTAAATGCCTTTGTGTTATCAGTGGTGATCTTGGTAAGGGAACTGAACCTTGTTATTATTCTATCTTCAAGAAAAATCATCATGACATCCTCGATTTCCTTTTCCATTGGGACAACTTCTACCCACCTAGTTAAATAGTTTGTAGCAGTCAACACTCGTGACCCAACAATATACGTTGTTGGATTTATCCTTAAACTCATCAATGAAGTATAAACCCCATTGTTGGAAAGGTGCCTCAACAACCACTATCTTCAAAGGAAAGGAAGGTAATTGTTGTTTTCCTTAAAAGAATTGACAAGGTTGGCAAAACCTGACATATCAACGAGTATCAATGAACAATGTAAGCCAATAATAACCAACTCTCAAAATATTTTGGGTGGTGGTGAGGGTAGTGAAATGATCACCGCAATTTCATTAATGGAGTTCCTCAATCAACTTATCATCTTCATCTATGTTCACACACCTAAGGATAATCCCATTAGGGTTCCTCCACCCTAGATCATCTTGAGTCAAAAATACTTCATGGCTTTAAGTCTCTTCTATTATGATCCACCAAATGGTTGGGGCATGAGAGATTCCTCAAGTAGTATATGATGTCAAAATGCCATTCTTCATGCTCTAACTCGCTCAAAACTACATTGACTTGGTCATTTTCTCCCATTTTCATGGCTTCTTCGTTACTCTCAGTCAACATATTGGATAAACCATGTTGCTTAATGATCTTAGTAGGCTTAATCTCTAATTCATATTCCTGAATCTTTGACACCCACTTTCCCCTTAGTTCCAAGGAAATATTGTTGGGAGAGAACATCTTTGATAGTGGGGTATGGTACATATGCTTTGATCTTGTTGTAACTAACATAGCTTCTGAAATGCTTCAAGGATTTGACAAGGTCATAATCTTGTTTCTTAGTGATTGAATACTTCAGTTCAACATCTATTAGGGTCTTTCTCATGAATGCAATAGGTCGTTCATGATCATCTTTGTTATTTTGTAAAAGTAACCCAACAATATGTCCTCAAAGGTGAATGAAAAAATTATGAAATCTCGAGAATAATTGAGGCTAATGAGGACATGTGCCTGGGTGATTGCCTCCATGATTTCCTCATAATACTTTATACTATTTTTGTCCCATTTGAATAAATCATCCTTCTTTAACAAGGCATTCATTGGTTTTAACTTTTCAACAAAATAAATCTCCTTATAAAGTTAATCTTGCCAAAGAATGATTGTAAGGACTTCTTATCGGTTGGGGGAGAAATTATTCTAATGGAATCAATCCTTTCTAGATCAACAAAGATATTGTCTTCAAAAACAACATGGCCCAACAATTTTCCTTATTAATATCAAAGATATACTTCCTCAGGTTTAGGGAAATACCATACGTTCTACATCGTTCGAAGATTTTCCTAAGGTGTGAAACATGTGCATTCCTCTCCTTGGAAACAACTGTTAAATAATCCTGGTATATTTCTATGCTTTTTCCTATCAAGTACCTAAAGGAAAATTCCACTGCCCTTTGAAAAGTGGATCCAATGTTCATGAGGCCAAAGGGCATTCTCAGATACATGAAGGTTCCCCACGGGGTGGTAAATGCAATCTTGAGTTGATCTTATTTTTTGACTAAGACTTGGTTATATCCCGAAACACAATCCAGCATAGACATCATCCCAACACCAGTGACTCTTTGTAGAAAATGTTCCATGTTTAGGAGAGGGTAATTGTCTTTGAGGGATAATTGGTTAAGGTTCCTAAAGTCCACACACAAACTAATGTCTCCATTCTTCTTTTGGACAACAACTAAATTAGACATCCAAGAAGAGTACCTAATGGGAGCTATGATGTTGGAATCAACCATCTTCTGGAGTTCCTTCTGAATTTGGGGAGCTAACTTAGTGTTGATTTGCATTAGCTTCTGCCTAAAGGGTTTGACTCCTTCTTTGAGGGGAATGGTGTGTTGGATAATATCCCCCTTATAGGCCTTTAAATAATCATATGTCCAAGCAAAAATGTCTTTATATTCATGGATAAGGCTCATTATGCTTTCTCTCTTGGCAAGAGTGGTCCCTTTTTCCTATCTTAATCATCCTCAGATCATTCTTTGAACCCAAGTTGAAATCAAAAGCCTCATCAGATCAATCAATAATAGGTTTTCCTTTGTACATATCATGCCTATCATACATTCATTCCAAGAGAACAACTCCCTTGGGAAGAGTGTCGTTAGGCAAGTCTTCAACTCTTAGGTTTGTGGATTCAACAAGGAACTCAACTTGGATATCAAAAAATTCCTTGTTGCTTTGCCAGAAGTGAAGGATTTGGACATCATCATTGAAAACTTGCTAGTGTTCAAGGTTATCAAGGACAAATGGCTTAAAAATGACTTCCATTTTACATATATCATAAAGAATTTCCTCACAGGGTTGCAGAGTAGCTGCAAAGACAACTAAAGATTCAATGATATGATTCTTTTCTCTTGGAATAGCTTCAATTGAAAAGGAATCAAATATTTCTATGGTATCCCAGACCGAGTCCCTATATTTCCTCAATTGTTCATTCTTAGCAGTAAATTTATGTTTTATTTGAGAAACCACCAAATCAGAGTCAACTATAACTCTTAATCACTTAATATTTCAATCGAGGGATATATTTATTCCTATGATTAAGGCCTCATATCCAGCAATGCCATTTGTGCAATCAAACTCAAGTCTATAAGAGAAAAGGGTGGCCTCATGTGAAGGGGCTATGAAGACAATTCCAACACTAGATCCTGAGCTAGAGTGAGCACCATCAAATTCCAAAGTCCAGATATCATTAACATTTTGACACTCTTCTACTTGGGCTATAGGTTTAATGGCACAAAAATTACCCATTGTTTCATCCAAATACATTATTTCTTTCATATAACTTTGGGGAGCCTCGATTTGGCATCAATTTTCTTGTCTTGTTTCAACCTTTCCCTTAAACCTAGCCTATTGTTTCAAGTAACTAAGATAGGGAACCATAGACTTGTTTCCAACTTGCTATAGAATCCCTTGAGGTCACAAGAGAAGCCTCCCTTGTGTTGGATCTTCATTCATCACTAAATCAAGGGAAATATTGTCTAGGTGGCAGTGACACATATTTCCAATTGTGACACACGTTTGGTGTCTTGTGGAAGGCTTTGCACAAGTACAAATCCCATAATAACAAGGATTAAATCCATTAATATTGGTATGTAGGGAGGAAACCACTTGGCATTAGCTAAAAGGATGAGCCTCATGTCTCTTTATGGGAAGTCATTGGATTTTACGAGGGAAGATTTTAATTTTAAAGATCAAGTTTTGGGAAGGGGGGGAACTCATTCTCTCACAAAGAACAAGATAATGAAGAAGTCAAGGAGAATAAGAGAGAAATGTGAGGAGAATAATAGAATAGGAGGAAAAGAAAGATAAAAAAAAATGTGGAGAGATAAGAGAACCTAGCAGCGACAAAACATAAAAAAAAACCCAAGTTAAAATAAATGTTGTTTCGAATTCCTCTTTGAGCTATTGTAAGCTCGGATGAGACAAATTAGACTAACAAGCACTGCCAGTGAGTAATTGAAGGAAGTATTTTAACCTAACAATGATTCGCAATAGTATTTGAAGCCCATTAAGGCATATGCATATAAGTGTATGAAATTTGAAATTTAATATAGGTGATGTTTGTGGGAAATTTGTTCCTCCTCGTGTGTGCTTATTTGTTCTAAAAATTGTGTGCTTCCTTTTATTTGTTCAGTGCTCTAAGTTGACACATGACATCCTTCTTTGTGGAATGTTCATCATTATAGCATGCTCAACACTACACCCATGCTTCACTGTGGAAGTCTTGTTGAAGTGCCTAAATTGTTATTTAGCCTCTTGAAACAGTGGAACACTCGATATCGTAATAGCTCAATGTTGCACACATATTTCACTATAAAGTTTTATTGGAGTGCTCAAAGTGTCATTTAGCCTCTTGGTATAGTGGATGGGATGCTTGCAACACTAATCATTCATATGAGAACAGCATATAACTCATGTCGCCTATGTTCTCAATAATTCAATTCTCTTTCAAAATATACTTCCATTTAAATTTTATTCAAAACCAAAATACAATTATTATCCAAGAAGACACCACTTGGGTCTTTGGAATTCTCTCTAATTGCACTAGCTGGGAGATATTTAAAATTGAAAAACATTTTTTTTGGCTTGTGCATGGTTTTCTTCATCCTAAAAATTGGCAGTTGCACATTCTTTTAATTTCCACATGGATTCATGTCTATGGTTGAAGATGAATCTGCTTGTTCATTGATCCAAACAACTATATGTATTGTGTTTGGGCTATATGCTACCATATTTCAAGACATTTTGTACTCCATAGCACTATGAAATAGCAGTACCCATTAAATCACTTGTCATCTTGCTTTCTACATTATTAATATTTTCAGTATCTATGCATCTTTTGATTTCCTTATGCAGTTAATAAATTCTCTTGGATGTTGTTTTTGCAATCACTTTTCCAAATTTAGAGAAGAAAATACTGGGGCTTAGTGTTCGTCTGGGATTCTCTCCATAAAGACGAAGGGAAAAAAGAGTTTGCTTTTGCTTTAAGATTTACTGAAACTATTCATTCCCACTTTGTCACATTTATGGGAGAGATCAATTGTGCTTCAAAATATTTATCACCCACCTAAGTGAAATCTGCTGTGAGCGTAAGTGCTTGCATTATTGGTGGTTTCAACTGCATAACCAAAACATTTATCAAATTAAACAGTGATTTTGTATTGCCAGATATCTTGTTTGGATTCTTCTCTATAAATGAATTGTAGCCATGTTTAACTATTCTACTCAATAAATGTTAGTAGCAGCTTATATATTTATCAGATGTCCAATGGTGGCAGAGTGAGAATGCAAAAATCTTACAAACCAGCTATAATAGTGGCTATCAAGCCCAAATGAATTTTGTTGTATCCATGAATATTTTACAATTTTAAATTACATTTTTCATTTCAATGCAATGTTCATGAGTTAAGTTCCTGTGATATGCTAGAATGGGATTAATATAACTATATTATGATTATGCCCAGAGATTAATTAGTTGGGAATACCAACAATTTATTGTAATCAACCAGGATTTGGTGCTGGTCACTTCACTAATATTCAAAATTCGATGCAAAATTATAGACAACCATTGTAAACAATGTAGTAGAAGAGGGTTCAATTTTCATTGAGAAACAACAAAACTCAAGAGGTGATGAGTTGGGGCATTTTGATATTTGTGGGCCTATGGATGTGTTTTCCATTAGAGGATCTCACATTGATGACTTCTTACGAAAATCGTGGCTTTACTTCATGAGGAAGAAAATTGAACTGCTTAAAGTTTTTAGGACCTTTGTTGCCTTGGTTTAAAGGAAAAGTGGGAAGAAGGTGAAGGCTTTGAGAAGTGACAATGGTGATGAGTATCATTCCAATGACTTCAAGTTTTTTTTCAAAGCTCAAGGTATCATAGGGAAGAAGGCTAATCCATATACTCCTAAGCACAATGGTGTTTCTAAGAGGTTGAATTGAAACTTCATGGAGAAAGCATAAAGCATGAAAGTGAATGTTGGTTTCAACAAAAGATTATGGAATGAAGAGGTTACTACAACAAACTAGTTGACCAATAGGTCACCTAGTTCAATTTCAGGTGACAAGACAATGGAAGATTCTTGGATTGGAGAGAATCCCTCTATATAACATTTCTAGGTTTTTGGGTGTCAGCCTTACATGCATGTATGTAAGGTAAATAGGTAAAAAATTAACAGCAAATTAGTCAAGTGCATCTTTATTGGATATTCAGAAGGAATCAAGGGATAAAATTTGTTGATTCCATCTAAGCATTGACATACTCACAGTCAAAATGTGATCTTCAAGGAAGATAAATCTTGTGAAGATCAACATGAAGAATTTGTACTAGCAGAAAAGGTACAACATGTATCAATTCCATATTTCCAATCTAGAGTTGAAGATCAAGTTGAGCAGTTGTTAGAGGGGTAGGATGCAAAAATCCTAGAGGAAGCCTTCTAAAAATTGACCTAAATAAAATATATCATTAAGACCGAATTAAAATATCCATATTGAACATGATCATCTTGATCAAGGGTGGAATTTTAGAAGCCTTTGTGAGCGAAAGAGGCATGAAAAATATGGCTATGAGGAAACTGGTTTTAATTATTAAGCTTTATCTTCCATGGGTGATGAGACAAAAGGTGTCAAAGAGGCTCTTAATGGTGATGAGGCCCCTCACTAGAAGCAATCCATGGAGGAAGAATTAAAGGCCTTGGAATATAGGTGAAGAGAGACCACCGAAACATGAAGTAATATATCACTGAAAGAAAGTATGTGGAAAGCATACTTGAGGTCTTTAGGATGGAAATATGTAAACCAACTTATACTCCATATCAAGTGGGAGTGTGTTTGTTGACTAACATGATTCATAAGAGAAAACAAGGGGAAGAGAAGATGGAAAAAGTGCAATAGAATATTGTGGTTGGAAGCTTTATGTATGCAATGGTGTGGACAAGACTAGAGATTTCACATCTAGTGGGAGTTGTAAGTATGTACATGACAAATCTAGGAAGAGATCATTGGAAAACTATCAAAAGGGTATTTATGTACCTATAATGTAGTGATGACTATACTTTTTGTTATCAAGGATATGGAAGCAAGAAGCTTGGTTTGTTGATGTTAATTGGGCAGGTGATGTGGACAATGCAAACTCCACTAGTGTCTGTATATATTTAAATTGTTTAAAGGATTTGTGAGTTGGAAAAGTAAGAGGCAACAAGTGGTTTCCCATTCAAGTACTAAAGAAAAGTACATTGCAGCTTCCAAGGATGGTGTTTGGTTGCAATAGTTATACAAAGATATTCGACTTTAGCGTGGATCCATGCCTATTTGTTTTGATAATGAGAGTGCAATTTCTTTGGCGAAGAAGCTCAAGTTTCATCCATGTACAAAGCATATCAAGGTGAACCACTACATCAGAGAGGTAGTGGAGTCCAATGAGGTAATTATACTCAAGTTTAAGACTCATGATAACGTGATAGCTTCTTTAAGTAAGGCATTGAATATATGGAAGGGGGTTTTCTTAGTGTAGGGGCAAGGTGGGGTTTCAACCTTGGTCAATGTACCTACTAAGTGGGATATTATTAGGATATTGCCAATTACATGATCTATGTAACTAGTAGTTTCCATTCGTATATGCACTGTGGAAAGAAATATCTTGATTACATTCTTGTGTTTTAGAAGTAGAGTTGTTTCCAAATTTCATTATTCATTTTAGGGGAAATGTTGTTTCTATATTTGTACATTCCTTATAACATAAAAGAAAACAATATCCTTAGTGAGAAAAAATTATTTCTCATTATGTGTGTTTCTTTTCTATGGTTTTATTATATTGAATTTCCATCTTATGTTGAATATCTTTGTGCATGATAGATTCTTCTCCATTTGATGCAGGTTGCTATCATCGTTTGACAGTTATGGATTCTACTGGCCCAAGTAGGGAAATTCATCTGCTCCACTATGGTGGCCAAAAGGTTTTCTCCTCAAGCCAAGCCAATGCATATATCGGCCATGAGTTTTACTACAACACTTCCCCCTCTTTTAATGTGCCTAAACTCCAACTTTCTAAAGCCACCGGGCCGAGAAACCATATCTTTCAAGGATCGAAGTAGCTTCCATTATTTGGAGTATATGCAAAGTATTGGGATTGTTGAGCACTATCGACATTCCTATTATAAGAGAAGAGTCATTTTCTATCACTATTTGTTCCAATATAACATTATGGGTTATTTTAATTCCTTGTTTGGATGCTAGGACCTCAACATCATTGTTTTTGGTCTCCCCAACATTTTGTATTATCTATCCCTTTTTCTTTGGACTGACTCTCCTTCTTTGTACTCTTCCTAGATTCCCATGGGAGGTCCCATAAAAATTAATTTTGAATGTTCCCTCTTCTAGTACTCATATGGTAATTGATCAGTCTTCTTGTGTTGAAAACCTCCCTCTCTAGTAGATAACTCGATAATATTTGGCAATGAAAAATCACAATTTTGAAAAGGTAAACTTCACTACCCGCTTCTTGTCAGTAGACTCTTTCATATGCTTTTCAATAATTACATAATCTCTTGAAGGAGGCTTTCTAAAGCCTTATCTCTTTGGATTATGTTTTCTCTTTATTCTATCTCTAGTTCCCAAAGTGACACAAGCTTCTAGGTTGTCTTTCCTTACAAATATATATTCCCTCTATCAATGGTTAGGTATCTAAAGATCATCAATTCGAATCTATTTCATTTAAATCCATGTACTTATGCTCTAAAGAGTAAGAGTCGTTGTACTTTTTGGGGGCATCGAAAGACTTTCCAGGGCCATTGAAAGAATTTCCAAGGCTATTATCCCTATCATAGGTAGATGGATTCATATGCCCCCATTCTCAGTGGAACAACTCCATACTGCAATTTCAATATTAAAAACTTGTAGATTCCAACAATCCATAAAAACCAATTGAATTTGTAATGAAAACCCACCAAAAAACAAGGTATGTTTGCTACATGAATAGCCTATTCCTATGTTTGTGGCCTTCATTCATTTGTATCAAGGGATTCTTTAACTTTGAGATTCATAATTTTTACCCTCTAAGTTTCTTAAAAAAATTGTTCTTTCACTTTAAAGGTGAGATTTCCTTTCTCTGAATTTTGGACTCTATGGTTTGAACGATTTTCTAATTTTCCCATTGATGATATTGTATATGCTTGTAAAGAGGTGTATAATTGATTAAGAGAAGTTGAAATTTATGGCTTTGAATAAAAAATATGTTTCAAATATGTGTATCACTTTTTAATAAATTAAAATAGTAAAATTATTAATGTGAAAAGTTTAACCTTAATTAGATATATAAATAAAAATAACTAAAAAAATTAACATAAATTTAATTTAATTTTACATATTTAAGATGTCATCTAAACATTATATGATTGGATTTTTTCCAGAAACCATCATTGAAATTTGGTTCATCAACAGAATTCGGCTATATAATTTTTGGTCAGATTGCGATTTTTCATTGTTGAAATTGCATTTTTGAATGCATAAATGGATTCAACATCCTCAAAAAGGTTAGTATATTTAGACACTTAGGAGTTAGTTAAGATCAACTTGGTCTAAGTTGTATTTAAGTAAAAGTATGTTTCTTGGTGTGTTTATTCAATATGCATTAGTATGCATTTGTAGTTATGTAATCCGACGATCACGATATACCCTAGACATAAAGTGATCTGACGACTCATATTCTCCTCAATCTTAACGACTATATCGATCCATGAATTAACACTTGATTGGTCTATGATCTCTATTTAATGAGCATGGAGGGTCATTTGTTGATGATCAATTGTTAGAAACTCTCTTGTAAAATATTTTTCTTTTGCATTAATATATTGCCTCAAGTGGCCACATTGGTTGGGGCCATGGATTGTTTCCCTCTTTGAAGGTTTTAACCATGTAAAAACATTGGGGTTACGATATTTGATCTAGTTGTGTGAGTGGTTTCTTAAGGTGTTCGTCCTATGTGGGAATACCTTGTCTTTTCAAACATGGTATCAGAGCTCGTTTGAAGACCCACTTCTCTTGTAGTTCGAGATTGGAATATGTGTTGCCACATTTTTGGGTTCTGCTATTTATATACATTCCTAGGGTGAGTGAATTGTTCCATTGCATCCAGAGTGTTTCTTTTAGTTGGACACACTTTTTTTTACACTTGAAAATGTTTATGTTTTCCCAAGATACAACCATTTTTATCATATCCAGAGGTATAAAGTCTAAACACGCCCTTTAAAAAAAAATTTAACAGAGTTAATATTTCAGTTTTGTTGTTTTTATTTCCTATTTACTATTCTTTTTTGTCTACATATGTTCTTTTATGTGTGTTATGTGTGATCTCAATTGATCTGTAAACTATCGTGGATATTCCACTGGAATAGTTCATCACAACATATCTTATAATATTCTAAAATCTTAGATTTATGCGGTTTAATTCTTTGGATCCAAGATTTATTATCTCTAGATTATTGTTTGAATTTAAGAAATAAATGAAATATAAAAATGAAAGAAAAGGAACAAATACACACCATCCACACAAATGAGCACAAGATTTAACCTAGGAAACCCAATATAGAAGAAAACCTAGCTAGAAGGTGAGGCCCATGCTCTCCTCTCTAATTTGCTTCAGTTATAAAATGCATATACAAAGGAATGGGAACTCACTATAGAGTTACCTTTTGGCACTATGACCTGAAAAACTACTACAAAATCCTCCTCCTCCTCTATTATGCTCACAAAATACCACTATCGGATGTTCTTCTCAACTATGGAACAAGACATAATGCAAAATAATGGAACCCCCTCTCATCCTAGTGGCCTGGTATTTAACATAGCCTGACATCCATATAGGGGTAGGGTTTTGACTTCCTCAACCCTTAATTGTGATAAGGTTTTGAACCTTCTAGAATATTCTTGAAATTCCACACATGGTTATCCCCATGTGTGAGAAATGGGGGTTGACGTGACATCCTCTCGTACCATGGTGGTCAACACGGTAGGTCAACTTGCACGAGGAATAAATTTTCATACAAGCTTTGATTGACATGATTTTTTTGTCATTGGAAAGTTCTCTGACTGTAGATCAATGTCAAGGGTTTTGTGCTAAATCAAAGAAAGTTTTGACCCCAAAAAATGTTGTTTCATGCCTCAAAATGGCTCCAGAAGGTTTCAAACACCAATTTTCCAAACTAAGACTTGTCGTTAAAATGACCCTACAACCTTATTCCTCCAATTTTTTCCACTCTGAAAGCATCAAGATAGATAAAAATTAATATAATGATCCAATACAGAGCATACCTCCCCATTTGGGAAGGATTTTGGTCCCCAAAGCTTTATTGAATAAGGTGAGGAAATTTTTCCTTTAACTTCTCCTTGAACTACCATTTTGCTTTGCTTGGAAGTTGTCCTTTCAACCCGATCTACCAAAGGTCATGTTGCCCTAATCTTGTAGTTATGGACTTCTTCTACAAAAACATGTCTTCTACCAACTCTCCTTGAGAATCTGGTGCTCAGTCCTCTATGGTGGGTATGACCTATTCCTCCTCCTAATCCAACATGGAAGGCTCATAGAGTTTTAGATTCTCCACATTTACTACTGAGTAAATGCACATGTATGGGGGTAGACTAATTGTGTAGGTGTTATACTCCACCTTCTCCAATATCTATAAAGGGCCATATAGCAGAGGCTTTATCTTCTTACTAGGACTCTGTATTCTTTCCTTATTCAGTTGTAACCAAACCTTGTCTCCCACTTTGAACGACTTCTTAGTTATGTGTTGATAATGTATGTCCTTATAATTCTTTTATGACTTCTTCAACATTTCCTGTGCTTGCAAATGGATCTTTCCAATCTTCTCAACAAATTTTTCTGCTCTAATTACATCTCTTGTGAGGTCCTCCCTCACTCTTTCTTTTTTTCCATATACAACATCCAAGGGTGAAGGTGGAAAATATCCAAAGCAAGTTTCAAAAGGTGACTTACCATTAGAAGTGTGGATTTCTCTAATATAAGAGAATTGTATACATATCATATTTTCATCCTAGATCTTCAGACACTTCTGATTGTAACCCCTTAAAAGCTACACCAAAGTCATGTTGACTACTTTTTTCTGCTTATTTTTCTATGGATGGAATGTTGTAAATCTCTTCAACTTAGTATCCGTCTTCTCCCACGATGTAGTCCAAAATGCACTGAGAAATATAGTATCCCTGCCTAAGATGATGCTCCTTGGTATCCCAAATTGCACCCTGACCTGTTCAAAGAACTTGTCTATTGCTTCTTGTCATTTGATGGTCTTTTTACAAGGCATGGAAATTCACATCTTGTTGAACCTGTCAACTACCAAAAATAGATAGTCATGTCCCTTCCCGAATTTTGGTAAATCTCCCACAAAATCCATGGAAATTCTTTCCCAAGGTCAAGCGAGTACACTTAAGATATGTTATAGACCTTGCTTCCTATTACTAGGCTTCCCAGTACAAAAAAGTATGCATCCTCTAATATATCTTGTTATATCTTCTTGCATTCTTGACTAATACATATACCTTTGTAAGTTAGCAATTGTCTTCCCAACACCAAAATGTCCTGCAACCTTGGAGGTGTCAGCCTCTTTGATCAATTGCAATATTTCACCTTTAGGAACACCTAGTTTGTCTAGATTATAGAGTAACCCATTCCAGAGAAGATAGACAGTCTTACCGTCACCTTCTTATATACAAGTTTGGCCTTGTAGTTGCTAAAAAACCTCCTTGAAGTCCTCATCTTTTGTGTATGTCACTTTGTATGCATCATGGGAAAAAGGTTCCATGTGCATCAAAGTTCCCAAAGATACATTCTTGGATATGGGTGGCCTTGATATCATGTCCACCAACCTATTTGTGTTTCCCTTCTTATACTTCATGACTTGATAAAATTGTTGTAAAAACCCCATCCACTTTTAATGGTTGGTTTGTTGTAGCTTACTTTGGGCCTGCAAATACTATAGTGGTTGGTGATTTGTGTGGATGATGGTATCCTTACCCATCAGATAGTGCTTCCACTTCTTGACATTTTGAACCAAGGCATAGATTTCCTTTTCATAGGTTGGGTAGATGAGAATTGCCTCATGAAATATTTCAGAATGATAGCATACATGCCTTCCTCCTTGCATTAAAACTTCTCCCATGGCATATCCACTTGTATCTGTCTCTACTTTGAAAGGTTTTGCAAGTTTGGTAATGCGAGAATTGGTGCTTGAATGATCTTTCTTTTCATCTCATTGAAATCCTTCTATTTATTCTTCCCCCACTAGAAACTCTTACCACTCATTGTTATAGCATGGAATGGTGCAACTATTGTTGAGAATGAAGCTATGAAATTCCGCAAGTATTGTATTGCCTCAACAAAGCTCCTAAATTTTGTGAAATTTGTAGGAAAAGGTCATTTCATGATGGCCTCCATCTTTGTGGGATCTATCTTGATTTCCCCTCCACCAATCACATACACCAAATACACCAATGATTGTTGAGAAAACTCACATTTCTTGAGGTTAGCTAGTAGCTGGTGATTTTTCAGGTTCTCTAACACCTGCATAAGATGTGATATTTATCCTCCTAGGTAGAAATATAAAACAATATATCATCCAAATATACTATTACAAATGAATCTAAAAATGGGTGTGATATATCATTCATCAGTCTCATAATTGTAGTTGGTTCATTACATAATCCAAATGGAATGACCAACCATTCATACACATCTTGCCTTGTCTTGAAGGTGGTATTCTAGGTGTCTTATTCTTTGACACATACCTGGTGGTATCCTGATTTCATAGCCAACTTTGTGAAGTACTTGAAGTGTTGCAATTAGTCTAACAAATCATCGATATTAGGTAGTGGGCATCAATTCTTAAGTGTAATTTTGTTTAAATATTTGTAATTGATACACATATTACAAGTCCCATCCTTCTTGGTTACTATAATTATAGGTGATGCACAAGGTGAGGTGCTTGGTCGAATCACTCCATGCTTCAATAGCTGTTGCAGTTGCTTCTTCACTTCATTTGCTTCCAAAATGGATTATCTATACAACCCAATGTTTGGCAATGGGGAGTCTGGAAATAAATTTACTTTTTTCCTCCACTTCCCTCTTGGATGGTATCCCTTTAGGCACCTGGAACACTCCTATGTATGCCTATAGAAACTTCTCTAAATGATGTTTTTACTCTTTAATACACCCCTCCAGGGATGTTTTTTTTATCAACTCATCATCAGATTGATTTTATCTTAAGAAAAGTAAAACATATTTCTTATTGGAACTAATCAATGTCTTGGTTTGGTTCGCACTTACTAGTGATATATTTGATTTACCTTTGTGTGTGTTGATTATGTAGGACTTCTCATCCTTGATTAGGTGGTACCGGTTGGCTCTCTACATGAAAATTGCATCCCTCATATACATGTAGAGGATCCCAAACACTACACCACACATGGCCGAGGGTACTACATCCAACATCACTTCATCAATAAAGTATGCACCTACAATAAATTTAATCTTACATTGTTTCTTTACCTTTATCTATGCATCCTTGTTTACCCAACCCAATGGATAGGGGCTAGTATGGTCGTGAACATCTAATCCAAGCTTGTTGACCAGATCCATTGTTATGATATTATTCTGTGAACTAGAGTCGAACATAGCATCTATTTTGGCCTTCTTGACCTGGATCTTAATGTGGAAGAGTTTTTTCATATCCTTCTCTTCATGGTGATGAAGGCTACTTAGATTCACCTCTTTCTCCACTAATGTGAAAACAATATTCTCATTCACATCAGAGCTAACTTTCGACCCGATTTCTCAAATATGTGGATAAAATATTATTTTTCTTTGCATCCTTCTTGGGGTTCTTTGGGTTCAACTCTAGATGTAGTTTCCAACACTTTTCCTTGGTATGACCATCAATATTGCAATGGTTAAAATGGTTGCTAGGATCCTTGCATGGATGTGCAGTGGTTGTCTTCTTCTTATTCTTCCCCTCCTTGGAAGCTTCATGGTACTCTTTTTTCTTGGAACCGCTTGACTATCCTTTATTGTGACCTATGTTTTCTAGATATTGTGCTTGTATACATGCCTCGTCCATTGTCTTTGGTTGAAAAACATCACTTTATTTTGCAGATGACTATGTAGACCTCCCAAATACTTGAGGAGTACATCTGGGTTCTTTGGGAAAGATGCACATCATGATGACCATGTTTATGAACTCGGTGGTGTACTCATGTACACTTTTCTTAAAGTAATGCCAATGGATACATTGGTCCTCTACATACCCAATAGGATAGAACTAGGATTTAATGAAGGTTTTGAAATCCTCCCGCTTAGCTACTAGTGGATCACTCTCCAACCTAATTGTCTTCATGTGACTTTCCTACTAGGTTAAAGCATGGACCTCTAACTTCAGTCTAGAAAATGATATCTTTTGTTCCCCATTTATATGGTGAACTTTGAAATAAACTTCTAGTTGTTGCAAACAATGATTCAGATTTAACACATCAATATCACCTTGGTATGGATTAATGTTCACTTCTACTTCCATCTTGAATAGGGATTATGAAGGGTTAATGGCACTCAAATTGAGATTTTATTTCTCGGGCTCTTTCCTCGACTCCTTTTATGGGTTTTCATTATCTCCCAAATTCCCTTTTGATCTGATCTCAGAGTTAGATCCTCCAACCTCTCTGAATGGTATGAACTTACTTTCTAGAGCTGCCATGACGAGGGACATATTGCGAGATATGTCAATGACTTGTTCTTCCATCTTTGCAAATCTCTCCAATGTTGGATCTCAAGGGTTGTTATGAATCAACATATTAAAACTTAGTTGACTTGGACTCAGACTTGGCTGAGTTGACCGAGCCAACCCCAAACTGGTCTAAATCAACCCTCTTGTTGACTTGGGTGACCAGTTTGGTGCTGAATCGGTTAAGTCAAGCCTTGACTCGGCCGATTCAACACCAAATTGGTCAACTCGACCGAGTCAAGACCTTTCCAAATGCTTGTCATTATTTAGGGTTTTGGAAATCATGGAAGGGAATTTGCTTCACTCTCTAGAGATTTAGGTGTTGGATATTGTTAAATGTGATCGTTTGTATTAAATCAACCAGCCAAGTTGTGCATATCAATTGACAACAGAAATGGCATGTTTAATTTTTCTAGTATATGGAAACTGTTTTTTGACATTTTTATCTGTTCATTTACTATACTAAATATGACAAACAATTTGTCATTGGAATGTATATTCCTGCAAAAAATACCCCCTCATTAGAGTGTATATTCAACAATGAATAGAAGGCTATAAGCCCACATGTAAATGAAGAACTAAGATATAAACCCAGTGAAAAATGGATAGGGAAAGTTGAAACTTGGTCTACATGGTTGATTAGACACAAGTAAGGACATTGGCATTACATGGTATATACAATGTACATGAGTAGAATTTGCATATTTTGCCTCTAATGGTTTGGAATCCTTAATATATATTATTTTTATTAAATTTAAATATTTTTTGTATTTTTTAGTAAAACCAAGTCATTTGAATCAAATCAATCCGAGTCAATACCAAGTTTGCGTCCAAGTCGGATTTTACCCTCGAATGATTCTGACGCCAAGTTCGAGTTTTAAAACATCATTATGAACAGACTCATCGACCATGACAAGGGTTTTGTGACATTCTTCTTAAACTAATTCTTGGATTCCTGCAACATTCCATAAATACTCCAAAGAAACCTGCTTTGATACCAATATGATCTGTAAACTGCCATGGATATTCCACTGGAATAGTTCATCCCAACATATATTATAATATTATGAAAGCTTAGATTTAGGTGGTTCATTTCCTTAGATCATAGATTTATTATCTCTAGCTTATGGCTTGAATTTAATAAATAATTGAAAGATAAAAATGAAAGAACGGGCACAAATACACACCATCCACAAAAATGAACACAAGATTTGACCTGGGAAACCCAATATGGGAGAAAACCTAGCTAGAAGGTGAGGCCTATGTTGTGTTGTCTTTTCTTTAGTTATAAAATGCACATACAAAGGAATGAGAACTCACTATGGAGTTTCCTTTTGGAAATGTGGCTTGAACGTCTCCTCCATAATCCTCCTCCTCCCCTATTATGTTCACAAAATACCACTCTCATATGTTTTACTCGGCTATGGAACAAGATATAATGCAAAAGAATGGAACCCCTTCTCCTCCCAGCATCCCAGTATTTAACATTGCTCGATATCCATCTAGGGGTAGGGTTTTGACTTCCTCAACCCTCAATTATGATAAGGTTTTGGATATTCTAGAATATTCTTTAAATTCCACACGTGGATAGCCCCATATGCATATGAAACAAGGGTCGACGTGGCATCCTCTCATACCATGGTAATCAACAAGGTAGGTCAACTTATGAGAGACATAACTTTTTCATACAAGCTCCGATTGATGTTGTTTTTACGCCATTGGAAAGGTACATGAGTGTAGAAAAATGTCAAGGGGTTTAGGTGAAAGTTGAGAAAGTTTGACTCCAAAAAATTTCATTTGATGCATCAAAATGGCTCTAGAAGGTTTCAAACCCCAATTTTCCAAATTGGGACTTGTTGTTAAAATGACCTTGCAAACTGATTCCTCCAATTTTTTCCACTCTAAAAGCATCGAGATAGATGATGAATAATATAATGGTCTAATCTAGAAAATCAGAAACAAAGCGAAAAAAAATGTTTTATTTTTTCATGTGCTCTATGTTCTACACTTTATGCAAGCTCAACAAATCTAAAATTGAGAGAAAAATTGCATTTTCCATGTAAGCTAATCGAGATCTAACCCCGTTAATGTTGAGATTCATATATATTTTTTAATTTCACCTATTTTTGTGTGTGGTCATGTTGAAATTTTTTGTAGGCAAAAAGAAGGAGTTTTGGGGTGAGCACGCACTTTGAAGCAAAGAGTATTAAAAAAACCTCCTTAATCAAAATTGATATATATTTTGCATTGGCTAATTTGGTTGAAAGTTGTTTTATTTAATAAGAGGTCTTGAGTTCAAATCTCTTTTTTTAAGTTATTATTTGTA
>JZKD02S2361553.1:15397-34343 GCA_000966675.3 Picea glauca | reverse complement strand
TTGACGTAGTCTAAACGTTCTACTTTTTTTACTATTTCCAAGTATATTTTCCAACTAATTTTGCCCAAAATCTGACCAGAAATTGTTGTAATTGCAGATTTCAATTGTTAAATATGCACAATCCGAGTGCTCTAGGGTTTTTAAGGTACCAAATCTATTATAATAGCCGAAAATGGAAATATTGCAAAGAATAACAGCGGAACAACACAATAGATGAAACCACAACACCAAAATAATACCTTTATTGATAGGAAACAATGTTCACTTGCCTCTTCAAGGGAGAAACCTCCAAAAAAGCAACGCTCTATTACAATAATTCTCAAAAAAAAACTTATCATGACTCCTACTCTTATTTATACTAATTCTATCTTCTAAATATCATTCTAGAGGAAGATCCTTCTAGAAGCGAAACCTCTATTAGGTCTTCTTACATTGACTTATTCCAATTTATTAAATAGGCCTTATTAACTAATGTTGGCCTTTATTATATGGAAAAATATTATTTTATATACATGAGGGGTTAGGGAGGTTAGGTCCCTAACATGCCCTCCCCCTTGAAAAAGAGCTTTGTCCTCAAGGCTTGAGATGAGGAAATTGTTGCAGAATGGTAGTCGGCTTCCAAGTGGCATCTTCAAGAGTTGTAGATTTCCACTGCACTAACACTTCCTTGATGGTGCACTGATGGAGACGGTGCTCACATTGGTCCAATATTTCTTGTGGTTGCAACCAAATGGAACCTTCTTCATCCAACTCAAGGAGACTGGTTTGAGTTTGGAACTTAGTACCAATCACCTTCTTTAATCATGAGACATGAAAAATGAGTTGATGGAGCTTAGAATGACCGGGAAAAGCTAATCGGTAAGCCACATTCCCCACTCGCTTGATCAATTGTATAAGGACCAAAATATTTGGGAGAAAGCTTTTGAAAGTGGTTCATTTTGAGTGAAGTCTTCTTATAGGGTTGCAAATGAAGAAACACATGGTCCCCTTCCACAAATTGTCGTTCAGAATGACCTTGATCTGTGTGTTTCTTCATGCAATTCTGAGTAATGGCCAAATTTGTTTTGAGCGTGCATAGAATGACCTCATGAACTGCAAGATTGTTTTCAACCTTCTGAACCTTCGATACACCTATCACATAGGAGAGAACCGATGGTGGATTTTATCCATATATTTCTTCAAAAGGAATCATGCAAGTAGCGGTATGGTAAGATGTGTTGTACCTCCATTCAACGAGGGGTAACCACTCAATCCATTGATTATGTCGTTCAGATGCAAAACAACTTAAATAGGTTTCCAAACACTTATTGACAACTTCAGTTTGGCCATGAGCCTGGGGATGATAGGAAGTGTTGAGATGAAATTGGGTGCCCTAGAGATAGAACAATTCTTTCCAAAACTTGCTGGAAAAAGTGTGATCTCAGTCAAAGACAATAGAATGAGGCATTCCATGAAGCTTGAAGATATTATCCATGAAAATTTGAGCCATTTTGTAGGTTGTAAATGGGTGTTGGAAAACACATAAATGAACATATTTGGAAAGATGATCAACTACCACCATGATGACTAATTTATTTCCCGATTTAGGTAAGCTAACAATGAAGTCCATAGAAATATCCTACCAAATAGCTGACGGAATCGGGAGCGGTTGGAGTGTTCCCAGGGTCTTGATTGTTTCTCCCTTATTCCATTGACAAACATCACATTCAACCACAAAGGTGCAGACGTCATGTTTTATACCATCTCAAAAAAAAGAGTGTTTGACCCTTTTATATGTTTTGATGAACCCTAAATGCTCGGTTGTGGGGGAAGCATGAAGCTCTAAAAGAACCTTATATTTAAGTTGCAATTGTTTGTTGAGATACAGATAGCCTTTGTAGCGAAGCTTGCTATTGTGCCAAGAGTACCTTGGAGAAACTGGAGAATCGACTTGCAACTGTTGGATAAGACCATAAATTTTGGGGTCTTGTAGCCATTCCTAATGAGAAGCTTGGAGCCAATCTGATACAATGAAGGAGAGACAAAAAAGGAATCCTTCGTCTTCATACTTTCGGGAAAGAGCGTCAACAACCAAATTTTATTTTCATTTCTTGTAAATTATCTCATAATCATATCCAAGGAGCTTGGTGACCCATTTTTTGTTTCTCTAGGGAGGAAATTCACTGTTCTATAAAATACTTGAGGCTCTGATGATCAATTTTAATTTGGAATTGTTGGCCCAATAGATAAGGATGCCATAGATCCACAACATGCAAAATAACCAACATTTCCTTTTCATATATTGATTGAACCAAATGGCACTCCGAAATTTGTTTGCTAGTGAAGGCCATTGGTCATCCATCTTGCATGATAACTACGCCAATTCCTTTCTCGGGTGCATCACATTCTAGGAAAAAGGTATTTTTGAAGTTGGGAAGGGCCAAGAAAAGAGTTGTGAACATAGCCTCTTTCAAAGCATGGAAGTTTTGATTAGTTGCAAGATTCCAATTGAAAGCATTCTTTTTAAGGAGAGTAGTGAGAGGTTCTGCAATTTTTTCATAGTTCTTAACAAATTTGTGATAATAGTTTGTTAAACCCAGAAAACCATGCAAACTGAGATTTTTGGGGCAAGGCCAATCCCGCATAGCTTCAATTTTCTTAGGATCCACCCTAACACCATCCTTTCCAACAATATGACCCAAATGCTCCACTTCTGAGTCTCCAAAGGCACATTTAGATTGTTTGAGGAAAAGTTGGTGCTGAGAAAGGAGATGGAGAACTTGATCCACATGGGAAATATGGGTGGTCCATGTTTTACTATAGATGAGAATATCATCAAATAAAACTAAGACAAAATGACAGAGAAAAGGAAAGAATACATGATTTGTGAAACTTTGGAAAGTGGAGGGGGCATTGCACACGCCAAAGGGCATGACCAAGAACTCATAGTGTCCCTCATGAGTGTGAAAGGTCATCTTAGGGATGGAAGCCACTTTCATACATATCTGGTGGTAACCAAAATGAAGATGAAGTTTAGTAAAGTAGTGAGAACCACTCAATTCGTCGAATACATCATCAATTATAGGAAGGGGAAACTTGTCTTTGATGGTGAATTTGTTGAGAGAATGAAAGTCAGGACACATGCACCACATTCCTTATTTCTTGAGTACCATGACCACGTGAGAAGAATAGGGACTGGTACTATGGAAGATGACACTTGTGTCAAGCAATTCTTGAACAATTTTCTCAATTTCATTCTTCCTGGAAAAGGGATGATGATATGGGCGGACATTAGGAGGAAGACTACTCAGAACTAGAGGAATGGAATGATCATGAACACCACAGGAAGGGGGAAGTCCATGGGGAGTGGAAAAAATTGTGGTGTTTGGAAAGTATAGATTGGAGGTCAAGATGCACAAATGGTGTCTCAACTGCTTGATTGGAATTGAGTTGGGAAATAATGTCAAAATAGCCTTTTTTGAGGATATTTTCCATTCGATGGGAGTTGATGATCTCAGGGGAGCCCATTGTGATGCCTTGGAACTTATACTATTGGACATCCTGTTGAAATTTCATGGTAAATTGCTTAAAATCCATGAGGATGGGACTGAGAGTGTGTAACCATTATGCACCTAACACAATGTCACAACCACCCATGTCGATAACAAACATATGATACTTCAGGTTGTACTAGTCAATTTGGAGACACACATTTTCACAATTCCCTCCACATTTCATGGAACCTCCATTGCTAATCATGATTTGAAAATTGTTGACTACATGGATATAGAAATGGGTTTCTTGAGAAATGTGTCGATGAATGAAATTATGAGTGCTACCATTTTCAATTAGGATGATAACCTTACATTTTTTAATGTAGCCAATTAGCTTGAGGGTTTGGGGAGCAGAGAAGCCAATGAGTACATTCAAGGAAATGGTCGGTTCAACCTCTGGTGGATCAGATGGTGGAGTGATAGAAGTTGGCTCGGGTAGCTTGACTGCATGAGAATCCTCGATCTCATCTTCAACAACATCCTCAGATATGGCCATGAAAAAAATTTGTTCCTTACACTTGTGTCTTAGAAAATAATTTTCATCACAATTATAGCAAAGACCTTTGAATTGGCGTTCAACCATTTCTTCTCGGGTTAATTTTTGGATCTTGAGAGGGGTGGGATGAGGGGAAGGGGTGGGAGGGCGAGGGAATGGAGGGAAAGAAGGTATGCGGTGTTGGGAAAAAACAACATGTTGGGATTCCTTGGCACATTAAGTAGATTCCAACCAAGTATGGGGAAAGTCATGGGAACTTGGGCTCAGTTGTCATCCTTGAGGCCACTAATAAATCATTCTCCGAAAAAAGGATCAAACATGCCCTCTGTTTTGAAAGCTAATTGCTCAAATGCATCTAGAAACTCTTCCATTGTACCTGATTATTTCAATTTGGTCAAATGGCCCAGTGAGTGTGTGTCAGTTTCAAAGAGGTCATAAAGTTCAGCCACAAACCGGGTCCAAGCCACATATCCTTGGAGTGATTTTTGATGCCATTTCCACCATTTCCAAAGTTCAGTGTCCAAATAGAGGACATTGTAACGAATTTGGCCAATTCATTAGTGATTCCATGCAATTAGAAGTAGTGTTCCATTTGAGTGACCCAACCAGTGGGATCTGAGCCATCAAATTTTTTCACCTCCACTCATGGAAGACACAGATAACGATGAAAAGGGTTAGATTGGAACTGTTGGGAATTGGAGGAAGTGGTACCTCCAAGGTTAGAAGGTTGGTTATATGAGGAATGGAGTCCATAAATGGGCAGTTTTTTGAGGACCTTGGCATCAAATGAGTCAATATGAGACTTAAGGTGGGATTCAAGTTGGATAGCAAGGTGGGAATTGATGTCCTTCTTCAGTTCCTCTTTCAGGTAGTCCATTTTGGATTCAGTGTGGGTAGTTATGCAATGTTCAAGGTCTTGGTTGTGAACATTAGCCATGGTGAGAGGAAAACACAAGTAGAGGTGGGAAAGAAAGGTGGGTGAAAATGGCGGGTGGGTCCATGGAAAAACAAGGCTAAAAAATGATAGGTATCACTGTGATCAGGATGAAAAGAGAAGTCCAATGGAATAGGTCCCAAGTAGGGGTGTCTAAAAGGGGGTTGGGACCACAGGAAAAAAAATTGCTAAAAAATGATAGGTATCATTGCGATCAGGATGAAAAGAGGAGTCCAATGGGATAGGTCTCAAATAAGGGTGTAGGAAGACCCAATACTTATACTCTGATCTGAAGAATAATGCAGTGTTTAATGACCCAAATTCTTAACAACAAAAATGTGTAGTAATTTCGCAACCAGAATGCAAGAGGTAAAGTTGCATGACAATAGATCTTGTATGTTTTTTTTTTTTTTTTCGTCCCAAGGGTTAGGGTATTTAGGTTTTATATGGACAATGGTTTTCCCTATGTTATAGCTCTCTGATATACGTGTTGGGTCCAACAGTAGTACTCGACCCAATATATCAGGGAACCAACTAAGAAGGATAAATTGTGCCCTTAGACATACTACCCAACTACCCAGGTACTAAAGAGTATCTTCTCGAGTGTTGTTCTTGGTGGAACTATAGCAGTTAGGAAGTCGATTGGTTTATCTATGGAGGGCTTCAGGATATCTAGGTCGATCTGTATATAGGTGTTGTCTGATGCGCTACGACTCGAAGGGGTACCAACAGGGGTTATAAGGGTGGCCAATAATGTGCACTTGAGTACCACTTATAGTTCATGCATGTATATATGCTTCCCCAACCGTGGATTTGTGCACTGAATGACAGATCTTTGTATCTTTAAGACGCCAGAATACGTCTCTACCCTTAAAAAAATAACCCAAAAATTTTTGCCAAGAAAAGTAATCTAATACCATTTGTAAGGTACCATATCTATTATAATACCCGAAAACAGAAATATTGCAGAGAATACAACGGAACAAAACAATAGATGAAACCACAACACCAAAATAATACCCTTATTGATAGGAAACAATGTTCACTTGCCTCTTTGATGGGGAAACCTCCAGCAAAGCAACGCTCTATTAAAATAATTCTCAAGACAAAACTTCTCGTGACTCCTACTCTTATTTATAATAATTCTATCTTCTAAATATCATTCTAGAGAAAGATCCTTCTAGAAGCATAAGCTTCTATTAGGTCTTATTACATTGACTTATTCCAATTTATTAAATAGGCCTTATTAACTAATGTCGACCTTTATTACATGGAAATATATTATTCTATCTACGTGAGGGGTTAGGGAGGTTAGATCCCTAGCAAGGTTTTTCAGGGTGTTGAATCCATTTATGCATTCAAAAATGCATTTTAAGCAACGAAAAACTACAATTTCATCGATAATTGGATAGCCAAATTCCGACGATACCTGCTAGAAATAGTACAAACGTAGAATGTTTGGAATATGTCATTTTTTAACTCAACCCTCTCATTGTGAATCCATCACCACATGGGCCAACTTCTACCTACCACGTGGCACTTTGGTTACCGTTTATGCCTTTTTTTTAAATGGCATAACTTTCACATCCAAAGTCTGTTTTCAGTGTCGTTTTCTTAATAGCCTGTTTTTTCAAGAGTTCTCCATCAAGACCATCAGTTTCATCTTTTGAATTCATATAATTTTCATGTTTTAATATGGCTATTCCAAGTGATATTTTGTTTACCAACACCAACTAATTCTTATGGAAATCTCATATGGAGGATGTACTAGGAAGTAAAGGATTTCATTTGATTACCTTGGGAAAAGAAAAATCCCCCATTGATGTCGAAACTAAATCCAAATGGGATAATAATGACGAAGCATGTGAACTAATCAGAATGTCCATCTCCCCTAATTTACGGTTTCACCTTCAAGGGATTTATGACCCAAATGAAGCCTGGGCTAAGCTATAATATGTATTTGGTAAACACACTGTGATTCAAGTCCACCATATTGAAAGTCAGTTAATGACTTTAACTCTCAATGATTTTGCATTGAAGATTATTTATCTAAGTTCAAAACACTTAGACTTTTACTTAAATATTGTAGAATAGATCTGAAGATGACCAATGCATATATGTTATCCTTTCTTAGCTTGGTAGTGTATATTATGTCTCTGTATCTGTTGAACTTTAATGCTTAACTCAAATGCATGTAGTTTATTTTAGTTTTAGCATAATCTACAGCGATAACAATGCAACAATATAATACACTAGTTGTAGTAAACCAAGATCACAAGAAGAATAACCATGCACAAGACACCATAAATTATCCCAGGAAAACCCTTTTCAACCAAGGGAAAAACCCAACAATCCTTTGCTATATTGCCAAGAGAATATCCTCCATACCACAAACCCTAGAGCACACAAGAGGGTGCTTCTATGACTAAGAAATCTAGCACCTAAGAGAAGTCTGCACTTCAGTTCTCCTAATTTTAGACCATGCTTTGAGTGTGTGTGTGTGAGAGAGATGATCCACAATGGGGATCTATCTCTTATTTATACAATATCTAGCACATCAAATAGATGTGTTTATTGGCATAATAGGGCCAACTTCTATAATTCAATAATATAATTAATCTTTACACAATATTAATTATCTTTACATGGTGGGGTCGACTTGTACCCTTTACAACACAAATTAGGGTTTTACCAAAGCCTTACTCTTTAACAATATAGCAAGGGACCTCACACATCCTCTAGTGCTCTACCACTAGGGAGACATCCACCTGTGCTCGGCCACAAGGACGTCACTCTCAATAGATCAACTCAACTAAGTCCATAGGAGTACCATCTGGAGATCCATCTCATGTCGACTCAACTAAGTCCACATGATTTTGATAGGAGATCATCTCAAGTCGTCTCAACTTAGTCCAGAGGAGCACGACAAGAGACCACATGCCATCTCAACTCAGTCCAACGAAGTATGACACACCCATCACATTTGTTCTCTCACAGATAATCTCAACTCAATCTAGAGGAGAATGACCTGGAGAATGTCTCATGAAGCTACAATCAACAACACTCCCTCTCGTCTAGGGAGGCATTCTCCACCAGGCCAAGTCTCTCACGAAAGTACTTGAACTTCATCCTGACAAGTGGTTTGTTGAATACATCTGCAACCTGCTCGTGTGTATAAAGGTACTTCACATGTATTTCTTTCCTCTGTACCATATCTCTGATGTAATGGTATTTAATCTCAATGTGTTTAAATTTATTGTGAAACACAGGATTCTCTAAGATCTTCACACAACTCTGGTTATTGAAATGGATAATGGTGGAATCCATCTCATGTCCAAATAAGTCTGCAAGGATATTGTTAAGCCACACTGCTTCACAGACTGCCACACATAATGAAATGTACTATGCTTCTGTGATACTCAAAGATACAGAATTTTGTTTCTTGCTGCACCAGGAAACCATGGTAGATCCCAAAGTAAAACAACACCTGAATGTGCTCTTCTGGTCCACTGCACTCCCTGCCCAATCTGCATCGACATATACTTGCAATCTCATGTCTACACCAGAGGAATATCTCAAGCCATACCCTAGTTTTCATTGGACTTATGACTACCAACAATAATCCTTTGAAAGTCATAAGAACCCTGGTGAGTTGCAAAAATCCTTCAAAGAGCTACAGAAACCCTAGAGGCCGAAATTCTGTAGAAACCTGTTGACGGGTGAAATTGACTATCCATCAACTAGGAGAACGAGTCCAGTTTGGGTTCTCTAAGTAACCCAAGCCGTTTAGTGTAACTCGTTCTGACGGGTTTACTGACTCCGTTAGCCAATCTAAAAATCCTAAAAGAAACAAATAAAATAAAGAAATAACTAACTAATTACTAAACATTGTATATGTGTGTGTGTGTGTGTGTGTGTGTGTGTGTGTGTACATATACTCTAATGTAACTATTGTAGGTGTATTCAAGCAGAAAATATACAAATCTCATATATGCACAACATTTACAAATTGCAAGTTTTAATCGAAACTTACGAAAATCAATGTGAAAAATGATTGCTTCTAGGAAGCAGATAAAGAAAGCACATAAAAATATTTGTGTTTTTCTTTATAAATCTAAAATAATATGGAATTAAATAAACTAAGAAACGCATATGTCCAGGTAGTCGAAAGCTGAACCATACGTTCTAGTTTCACTAATATGTAAATGACAAAAAAATATAAAGAAGCTAACCTGTTAGTAAGTTAGTGAGGTGTATCCAAGCAACTGCATGAGTGGAGAACATCCAAGTGCCATGTCCAAGAGAGAAATTTGCAATGAACCTTGTGATTGTTCTAAATAAATTCAAAACATGTATTAGCAACTTAGGTTTTAATGACAGAAGAGGAAACACAAACATAAACCTGTGATCTCATAATTGCACATGATTACAACAAGATAAATCTGAAAACAATCTATGCATTTCATTATTCAATTCAAATTCAAAGATAAATCCTATCATTCTAATTGAAGATATGATCACAACATCTATATTTTGAGAAACAAATTATAGATGATATTTATAATGTAAACATCCCACACATAATAGATCATTAAGTCTAAAGCTATCAAACCTATTAATGTATTAGGATTAACAAAACATAAATGAAAACATCATTAACAAAAGGCTAAAGCCAAAATGCATATATGTTGTTTCATTAAGTTCTGGAATCACTCGCCCATCTCTTGCCCTCAGCCAAGATGATTTTCATTACAAAATATGGAGTATTTAAAAGGTTTATGGAAGTTGAACCTCCTATATTATAAGATAGAACCAGATCTCAAAAGTATCTGAAACATACAAATATAGAGGGCCATGGAGCCACTCATAATCAACTATATCTTCAAAATCTATGAAAGTTTTTTCTCCTATTTGAAAAAAAATAAACAAAAATAGATATCTAATCAACTAAGTCCAGCATGCTCCATCCCACAAGATCAACTTTAGATATGTCCTATCCTGAAAAAACGAAATGAGCAAGTCAAATATTTTATTAACTAATCAATTCCTAAATTTTATATGAGAATTGACTTGGCTACAAAATCTCCAGTCTTATTATTGGTAACAAAAATCCAAATCGATCTAGATTAATTTAGTAAAATAACAAACAAAGCATAAAAAACCAATCTTACCATTTAACCAATAACAAAATCGAATCACAAAATCTCAGAATTTATCACAGCCTTTACACTGTCAGCCTTTTTTATGATGATATTTCCTGTCCTTTTTAGACGCTTTGCTTGTCCTTGTGAATTTTCCTTGAGTTCTCGGTTTTCATTTGTCAACGTTTCATTGAGAGTCGTGAGGGTTTTGATCTTTGCTTGGTAAATTGGGATATCTGTATAGTATTTCCCTATCCATTGTAAGAAAACTTCACAAGGAACAACAGAGGTGATCTATTGAGGAAACGTATAACTGTGTGGTAAAACATCATTGTTATCCACTGTCGCCCTTTGACCGAGCTTAATCCCTGTGAACCCTTTGCTATCTTTTAAACATGGTGGAAGATTATTGACATAGTCGAATGGTTGATTAATATCTAGTTTAGAACAATCTTTCTCTGCCAAAAACCTTTCAATCTCGGAGTCAGAATCTTCATGGATCTCGATCGATTCGATCAAGCTCACATGAGATTTGGATTTATTTCGCAGACTCCTTGAAATGAGTCGGCCATGCCTCTTATTACGAAACCCTATTTCTTAATTTTTCTTTGGTCGTTTGTGTGGGTGTTTGATGTTGGTTTTTACAGTGAGATTAGGGAAAACAAGTTGTTCATGCTCAAGAGTTTTAATAACCCTAGAACTAGCATCATGTTGCTCACACAAAGGCTGATCGGGCAATGCCCTTTCACGAGGGTTTTCATACAAGAAGTCTTGCCTGACACTTGAGAGCCCAAGAGGTTTCTCTATCATAGGTTTATGCACCACAGGGGTCTCTACAGGATTTACTGTAACAAATCCATTACGAGTTATGAAACCATCCCAATCATCACGAAGTGCTTTTAAATGATGAACTAACAATAACTTAATCAAACCATGGTGAAATAAGCTGGAGTCCAAGTTCTGCCTTTTATATCTCTTTGACATTTTATACAAACTTCTTAGCAGGTAAAACGACATGTTTAAATGAAAGCCAATAAAATGCATGAGAAATCGTATGTGGTAAAGGAACACTAAGCCAAAACGGCATTCACAGGTGACAAATTGTCTTAAAACTACCAACAAACCATGCCATCTAACCTTGATTAAGGAGACCGGAATACCTTTGTCACGACATTGAATTTTTCGGGAGGTGATGAACAGACTCCAGGGTATTTAGTCCAACTTCAAATTTTTAAACCACCTTTGACCAGTGAGAGGAAGCCCTATTGCTTCGCTCAGAAATTCTTCGGTGATCAGCAACTGCATATCACCCACCTTGGCTCTGCATCCATCAAATGTAAGGGCAAATTCTTTGGCTACTCACAAGTTATAACCCTGGAATTTCTCAATAAACATATCACATCCTTGGCTCTTAAGATCCTCACTCGCATCATCATACAACAACAAAGTTTGGGAGCCATTTGGCTCAAACCGGACGACAGGGGCCATAAGGGTTTGAACAGATGGTAACATGAGTGACCTGAAATCGTTGTGGGCTTATGATGTAGTAGCAACAGAGGAAATTCTAAGACCAAAAACAAAGGGGCGAAACGAGCAATCACACCAGCGCAACCATAATGTAAGCATAAGGATTTCACACACGAAATTCGGGCACTTCTGGCGATAAACGCTTTGGAAGCAGAGCATAACACTAGACCTTGATCTATCATGAGAAGCCTGTCACTTCAACTTGCCAGCCAAAAATGAGGTACAGGGTACGATCGTAGTGTGATCAATTCCCATGACATATAATAGGTATAATTGATTTACAAAGGTAAAAAAGGATATGTTTTTACAAATCAATGCCAATCGACTTTTGGTATATTTACAAAGGATCCAAAGTATAAGCTTACAATCCAAGAGCAACTCAAAATAATTGTTTCATTGATATATGATAAGCTCAAAGAAAAACAACATTCATTAAAAGAGGTGTAAGCACATTGATCCTTTTAAGGACCAAGCCTTAGATAAAGTTGCAATGCAATTTAAAGTTTTAATGCTTCATTCATGCTTTCAGTCATGAATGAAACACAGAAACGCAAGATAAAAACAAATCGGAACAATCAAAACACCCTTTTTACAACCGAATAGTCACCTTCAAATAGCAATATTTACAGGATGAGGCGTAGGCAACTACAGGAATTGTCATTTGTCACTTTAAAAATCAAAAATTCTATAGGGATTCCAACAATGGCATCTTATGGAGAGAAGCAGTTATCTCTGCATCACCGACGAGTTCATGTTAGGACTACTTAGAATGATTACAGATCAACAGAAAGCTAAAGGACATCAAGCATCTCAACAATCATTACACAGTCCAGGTTCAGATATCTTCCTTCTCAAATGAAATCCGATGACAAATATTAATTACGAGAGCAACGATGTTCAAGTCAATGGCTCTGATACTGTTAATAGGTCCACTACTACTAGCAGGCGTCCATAGCCTCAGAAGAGATGTCAATTAACCCACTCTGACGCCTCTACCCTGTCCAAGAAAATTCAATTCAAAATGAAGGATACTTATGACCAATAACAAAATTTATACCTGATAATTTTCTTGAACCCGACATTGCTTCGCTGCCAGCAGGCCTGTTCAGTACCTCAACGAAGTTGTCTTGGCATCATGCATGCATTTACCTACTGCCAATAGACCTACTCAGTATCTCGGTGGGTTTACAAACACTTCCCACAACTCTTGATAAATCCTTTACAATCTGATATAAATTTAAAGATATTCAGAAGAGTGGGGTGATGTTGAAAATTTCAGTCTTTAGAACACTTGTCATTTTCCAGCCTTTAATTTTTTGCTTGATAAACTTCATTATGATATGAAATTAGTTTTATGATGAAACTAATTTTTCGAGGACAGGAAGGCACACTTGAGTTTCTTTCTTTAAAAGCAGAGAAAGTGTAAAAATCTTTAAATATGGTCCTGTCTGCTCATAATTATAAAGTGAAACCAGAAAACCTGCTTCGAACAAAAAGTTTCTTTACCTAGTCTGTGTTTTAGAAATTTACAAAATTGATGCTCTGAAAAGACCTTAACTGTTGCTTGATAGTGAGGCATTATGGTTTCCCCTTCATGAACTAAAAGGTGACATGGACATAAGTTTAACCAGAAAGTAGTGAAACGAACAAAATGAAAAGAACCAAAATCAGTAAATCAAAACAGAAAAGTATGTACAAAAGGTGGATCTGGAATTATCACGAAAAATACCTTTTGAGAGCTTGGCCATTCACCGGGAAGGTGTCTGGCTGTCCCTTCAAACTTTGTAGATGGAAGGAGCTAGGACCTCATTTTTCAGCGATTATGAAAGGCCCCAACCATAGGTTTTGGAACTTGGTGTGTTCCCCTTTCCCTTCGTGAGATTTATCCCATTTGAGAACTAAATCTCCTACCTCGAAGTTTCTATCTGAAGCAGAGTTTGAATCAAACCATCCTTTCACAATCTATTGATGTTGATCTAGTATCTCTTTTGCTTGTGCTCTCACTTCTTCTAGTTTCAACAAGGCATTAATTTGACTTTCAAGAGGAGGGCATTCCTCTTCCTAAACTTTCTGCGATAATTGCAGAGAGGGAAGCAGAACATGAGGAGGGAGAATTGTTTCTCTTCCATAGACAAGGAAGAAAGGGGAATTACCAACATAATTTTTTGGTGTCACCCTGTCAACCAAGAGTGCATTAAAAAGCGCATTGTGCCAATTTTTGTGGTTTTCAGAAACTGTCCTCTTGATGATTTTTATCAAATTTGTATTCGTTGATTCTGCTAGGTCATTTCCTTGGGGGTAATAGCTGGAAGAATACTTAAGTTTGATCCCTCTCTCCAAAGAAAAAACATTCATATCAAGGGACAAAAAGTAAGAAGCATTATGAAAGACCAAACATTCGAGAATTTCGAATCTAGTAATGATATTTGTGTCAAGGAAAGATATCATCTCATTAGTGTTTACCACTTTCAGCGGCGCAGCCTCGGACCATCTAGTAAAATAATACATTGTTGTAATGATGTATTTATGCTTCTATGAAGAAGTGGGGTTAATTGGCCCTATGATGTCGAGACCCCACTGTTGAAAAGGTGAATCCACCGAGACAGGCTTCAAAGGGAATGTTGCCTTTTTTACTCGTCCCGCAGCCTTTTGGCAGATTATGCATTTACGACATAACGCATGGGAATATTTGAACAACATGGGCCAATAGTACCAAAATATTAATACTTTGTGAGCAATGGTGTCTCCATGGAAGTGCCCACCAGCTTCACCTGCATGCAGTTCAGATAATACTTTCTCTGCTTCATCTCTTTCCAAACAACGCATGAGAACACTATCAAAATTCTTACGGAATAATACGTCATTTACCAAATGGAAAGGTGCAAATTTTAGCCTTTATGATCTTCTCTTTTTTGGATCAATATGGTGAGGAGAAGAACCGTGTGTTAAGTAAAACTTAATATCATCAAACCAAGAATTAGCAATAACTTGAGTACATCATATCTGATTTTCACTATGTTGATTTATAGTTAAGACATTAATTTGACTATGTTGTTCTTCAACTGAATCAACCACTAATTTTCATAGGCCTTGACCTCTAAAAATTTGTGCAAAGCTTATCTCGAGGTCATAGTCTTGTAACGATGTCATTCAGTTTGCCCGTTTTTCAGCCAATTCCTTTTGTACTAACAAGTTTCTAACAACAGGATAAGGCACAATGACTTTAGTTCTGGATTTCAACAAATATGATCGGAAATGTTTCACTGCTTTGAAGACTGCATAAGCATGTTGATCTACAATTGGGTAGTTAATCTCTGCTCCTTTGAAGGTTGAGCTCATGAAGGCAATGGGGATTTCATTGCTTTCATCATTCTTTTAGGTCAACACAATAGCATAAGATCGGTCAGAGGTGAAAGTGTAAAGAGTGAAATCTTGTGAGAAATCAGGACTCATCAAGGAAGGGGCTTCCACTATGGATTTTTTGATGGAATCAAAGGCTTGATTTTCCTGTAGTCCCCAATGATACTGAACATCCTTTTTAATTAAGTTCTGCAATGGCCTTACCATTTCCGAGAAACTTGGGACAAACCTTCTAACAAAATTAATCTAGCCTAAAAAGGATTGCATAGATTTTTTGGAGGAGGGGGGGAGGAAGTTTGGCAATGGCTTGAGTTCTTTCAGGATTGATGATCATCTCGTCACTGGATACTATGAATCCGATAATTTTTTCTTGTTCCACTGCAAATATTGACTTCTTAGGGTTGAGAGATATGTCGTACTTGCGGCATCATTCTAGGACAGACCTAAGGTGAGACAAGTGATCTTTCTTGTTTTTGGAGAAAACAGTAACGTCATCAAGATAGACCACTACAGATTGATTTATGAGACCATGAAAAGCAATATCCATTTCTCTCTAGAAAGTGGCCCTGGCATTTATAAGCCCAAAAGGCATCTTCCTGTAGGCGTAGGTGCCCCATGGGGTACGAAAAGTGGTTTTTAACTGGTCTGGTGAAGACACGAGGACCTGGTTGTATCCCGAAAAATCGTCTAGAAGTGATAGTCTTTTAGAACCAGATACCTGCTGAAGAACTTGTTCCATTGGAGGAACAGGATAATTTTCTTTGTCAGATGCTCGATTCAAGTTATGAAAATCGACATAGAGTCGAATTTCGCCACTTTTCTTCCTTACAGGAACTAGATTAGACACCCATTGTGTGTGTCTCACTGGGAAGATTATCTTCACATTCAATAATTTATTTAGTTCTTTCTTGATAGTTGGTTCCAACTTAGGGTGCATCTTTCTCAGCTTCTGTTGAAAAGGTTGAGTCTGGGGTTTCATGGGGATGATATGTTGTATTATATTAGGGTCAAAAGTTTTTAAATCATCATATGTCCAGGCAAAGACATCCTTGAATTCTTTAAACAGTTTTATAAAAGTGGATCGTTCTTTCTCGGAACATCCTATTCCCAAATTGATATTTTGTGGATTATTTTTAGTCCCTAGATTTGTTGTTTCATGAGTCAAGGAAGAACTATTTGTTTTACAATTTACCGACCCTCTGAATTTATCATGTAGATCATAAAAATTCTCTAGTATTACCACGGATTTAGGAATAGAGTTTACCAGATCAGATGTTGATTCGGGAGATCTAGGCTCTAATATTACCGTGAAATTGTGGAGATTTTCATCGTGAGTACCTTCATCGATAATTGCACCTTGGAAAGTGTCATCCATGTGCAAGAAGTTGATGATCTGTTGATCATCGTCGAACACTCTCCAGTTGGTGATGTTGTCCGATATTGACGGCCTGAACAATAATTCAATTGAAAATGCATTTGGAGAAAGACCTTTTGCAGGCAAAAGTTTAGAAGCGACGTTAGCCAATAAATCAGCCTCTGAATTACTTAGTCTAGGAATGGAATTGATGTTGAATGCTGAAATTTTTCATATCAGACTCCATACCTCGGTTTGGTAACTTTTCAGGTGTGGTGATAGGCAATGTATGGAATTTATTACCTGCCTGACCAAAATTTTTGAATCATCGAATACCATTAAGTTCTTTACGTCCATATCTATAGGTTTCCTGAGTCCTTGCAAAAGTGCCTCGTATTCGGCGATGTTGTTAGTGCATTCAAACTCTAATCGACAGGCGATGAAAGTTTTATTACCTGTCGGGTCGATGAGTACACATCTTGCACCAGCTCCTTCTTTGGACCTGGATCCATCGAAGTAAAGTGACCATATATGAACTTCGTTAGCAGTGTTTGGTACATTCGGCAAAGCCGCTGACTAAGTACATGTCATGATCTCTAATTGTTGCACCGGATCGGTGATGGGGGAAGTTTCGGCCATGAAGTTACCGAAGAAGGTGTTAATTCCCTGCATTTCAAGTGAATTAGTGGAAGCAGTAATTGGTTCATTAGCATCATTCAAATCCGTCACGGTGTGCTTGAGATAATGTTCACGGTTAATCCTAATTTTGTTTGGCTATTCATTTTCTGGCAGCCATAAATGCAACCAATCTGTTGCAAAATAACCATGTAGTTTCTCGGACCAATCCCTGCTCAAAAATAAACCATAGACTTTGGAGATGTCAAAAACAATGATATCAATAATTTGGTGAACCTTAGGATTAGAACATAACCTAACGAGCACATTCTTTAGTTCACCAATTACCTTAACATTCGTGCGATCGAGCTGAATGATTTTAAGACTAGAAGGATGAAATTCTGCATTAATTTTTTGGCAAACGGATAAAGGCATCACATTTGATGATGCGTTGGAATCTACCATGAAATTATGTACATTTCTATTAAAAATTTCAAAAGTTAATAAGAAAGGGGGACATTGTTTGCGAGTATTAACAACAGAATTTTGTTGTTTTTTGTTGTTGTCCCTGAAACAATTTTATCTACATTTAATACAGTTTTCTCTATTGAATCCCTTTTATCAGGAAGATCGGTTGTGGTTTAGTAGGGATCTTTTTTGTTGTTTTAGAAATTATTTATGCAGTTTTTTTGTTGTTAGAATCGATGTTCTTGCTGCTTTCTGCGATATTTTGAAGCATTTTCTGTAGAATTAAAGGAAATTTCATAAGCTCATAAACAGAAATATTAGCTCTTAGTTTCTTCAGATCTTCAATCAAGTCATATTCTAAAACTGGAGCTGCTAAACTTTGTTTTATTTCAGCTTGCTTAGGTTGTTTTGGAGGCACATTATTACTCATTTCGGAAGACGGTTTATTCTGTGTTTTGCTCCTTGTGTTGTAAGGGTGGACAATTTCAAAGTTTGCTTGAAAATTAGTATCAGAAAAATGTCCAAAGATATTGGGAGATGACTCTTCTTCTTCAATTACTTATTCTTCAGCTATGTCTTCAGAATTCTCACGAGGGGCAAAGTTATCATGTGCTTCAAGAATAGTTTGCAAAGTGTATTGCAAGCTTTCAAAATTAAGACCTTCAGTGGTCGGATTTGGCCAATTGGGAGGAAAAGGCTTCCTGAAAGGAGGTTTAAAACTTCCTTTTCTTGTGGATGCCTCTTCGTCCAGTCTCTTCAAGTCTACGACTTGATTTGATAATTTTTGGACAACCTTTTGCAAACTTTCTAAGTCTAAAGTTTTTGGCTGGCTTTTGGCTTGGGGAGGCCTGGTAAGGATTTCTATTTTCTTTTTAGTCGATGAAGTTGTTTCATATTCGCTATTTAGATTGTATTTTAATCTTAGTATATCCTTTTCTATTTGACTTGCCTCCTCGAAGGCTTCTAGTAACAAAGACTTTTTAGACCTTTTAACCCAAATTGTTATATTATTATGCAGAGCTTTGTTGTAATATGCAACAATTAGACTTTTAGTCGGCATTGAATCTGTGGGAGTTTCAATTTTTCAATGTAAGGAACCTTTGATTGAAATATTTTACTTTCTCCTTAGGGTTCATTTTTAGGCTGGATAGTTCCATAACCAAGACTTCAGGAGATTTTCCATCTCCAAATTTCTCTAAGAAACAGGTTTTGAATTTGTCCCAAGAGACAATAGTTTGTGGTTGTTTGGAGAAATACCAAGTAGAAGAATTTCCTTCAGTCGTATAAGAAAAGAGTATACATACTACATCTTCATGTTCTACACTTCAGAGTCTAATGGCCAACATAAATTTCTTTGTGTGATCTTTGGTGGTTTGTTTAGAATCTGGGTCAAATTTAGGTAACCATTTTTTGCAAGATACCAGATATATAAAATATGCAGAACAGAAACGAAATGCTAGAAATAACAGAATAACAGTGAAATATCCAGCATAATCTTCACAATACACAGAAATGATA
>JZKD02S2361553.1:0-10535 GCA_000966675.3 Picea glauca | reverse complement strand
TATTAGGTCTTCTTACATCCGCCTTATTCTATTTTATCGAAAGGTCTTATTAATATTGACCTTTATTACATCCGAATACATTAATCTACCTATGTGCGGGTTAGGACCTTAACATTTTTTCAGGTGCTTTGGTAATGGGTGTTGGGGTCTGGGTACAGCCATGACATCTTGATCAAGTCAGGGTCTAGCAAGTTGTTTTGGTTTTCCATAGGTGTAGGTGGCATCGAAGGATGAGAAGGTTCAGATGATGAACTGCCTTCGTCAAAGGATTCTCCTCCTGAAGAGGATGGAGATGAATGAGGTGGGGAAGATAGAATACCATATCCCCTGGCTCCGAGAACAAGTGTCTCGCTAGGATTGATAGTATCTTCTCCTAAAGGGTTTAAATGCAGACCAGTGACTTCAAGTTGTTCTCTGATATCAGAGAAATCTAAGGGTTGGTTAAGTGGCCTACCAGGTTGCCTGATACAGACCAAGGCACTATGTGTCTTTATGAGTGACTGGCGAACAATTTCTTGTACGTCGGCCCCTTGAGGATTTGGTGTTATCGGCTCAACAGGAATCTGGGGTTTTTCGTTCGAGGTAGTTGTTGTTTCAGAAGTAATGTTGTTGTCAAAGTGACTCTGTGTTACTATAGGGGAGCGAGTGTGTGGGGGAGGAGTCTTACGACTTCAACGTGCCATCAATTGTATTCAGGCCCTCCTTCTAGGGCCATTTGTTGACATGCAAAATTGACCATCCATCAACTGGGAGAATGAGTCTGGTCTGGGGTTGTCTAAGTAACCCAAGTCGTTTAATGTAACTCATTCTGACGGGTTTAATGGCTCCATTAGAAATTATAAAAATCTAAAAGAAACAAATAAAAGAAATAACTAATTACTAAACATTGTATATATATATATATATATGCTCTAATATAACTGTTGTAGGTGTATTCAAGCAGAAAATATACAAATCTCACATATGCACAACATTTACAAATTGAAAGTTTTAATCAAAACTTATAAAAATCAATGTGAAAAATGATTGCTTCTAGGAAGAAAATAAATGAAGCACATAAAAAAAAAAAATTCTTTTATAAATCTAAACTAATATAGAATTAAATAAACTAAGAAACGCAGACGTGCAGGTAGTCGAAAGCTGAACCATACATTCTATTTTCACTAATATGTAAATGGCATAAAAAATATAAAGAAGCTAACATTTTAGTGAGTTAGTGAGGTGTATCCAAGCAACTACTTGAGTGGAGAACATCCAACTGCCATGTCCAAGAGAGAAATCTGCAATGAACCTTGTGACTATTCTAAATAAATTCAAAACCTGTATTAGCAGCTTAGGTTTTAATGACAAAAGAGGAAACACAAACATAAACCTGTGATCTCATAATTTCACATGATTACAGCAAGATAATTCTGAAAGTAATCTATGCATTTCATTATTCAATTCAAATTCAAAGATAAATCATATCATTCTAATTGAAGATATGATCACAGCATGTATATTTTGAGAAGAAAATTATAGACGATATTTATAATGTAAACATCCTGCACATAATAGATCATTAAGTCTAAAGCTATCAGACCTATTAATGTATTAGGATTAACAAAACATAAATGAAAACATCATTAACAAAAGGCTAAAGCCAAAATGCATATATGTTGTTTCATTAAGTTCTGGAATCAATCATCCATCTCTTGCCCTCAGCCAAGATGATTTTCATTACAAAATATGGAGTATTTAAAAGGTTTATGAAAGTTGAACCTCCTATATTCTAAGATAGAACCAGATCTCAAAAGTATCTGAAACTTACAAATATAGAGGGCCATGGAGCCACTCATAATCAACTATATCTTCAAAATCTATGAAAGTTTTTTCTCCTATTTAAAAAAAAAACAAACAAAAACATATATCTAATCAACTAAGTCCAGCATGCTCCATCCCACGAGATCAGCTTCAGATATGTCATATCCTGAAAAAACAAAATGAGCAAGTCAAATATTTTATTAACTAATCAATTCCTAAATTTTATATGAGAATTGACTTGCCTACAGAATCTCTCGATTCTATAGCCAGTCTTATTATTGGTAACATAAATCCAAATCAATCTAGATTAATTTAGTAAAATAACAAACAAAGCATAAAAAACTAATCTTACCATTTAACCAATAACAAAATCGAATCACAAAATCTCAGAATTTATCACAGCGTTTACACTGTCATCATTTTTTATGATGATATTTCCTGTCCTTTTTAGACGCTTTGCTTGTCCTTGTGCATTGGCCTTGAGTTCTCGATTTTCATTTGTCAGCGTTTCATTGAGAGTCGTGAGGGTATCTTTGCTTGGAGAATTGGGATATCAGTATAGTACTGCCCTATCCACTGTAATCAAAATTCACAAGGAACAATAGAGGTGATCTATTGAGGAAACGTATAACTATGTGATAAAACATCATTGTTATCCATTGTCGCCCTTTGACCGAGCTTAATCCCTATGAACCCTTTTCTATCTTTTAAACATGGTGGAAGATTATTGACATAGTTGAATGGTTGATTAATATCTGGTTCGGAACAATCTTCCTCTACCAAAAACCTTTCAATCTCGGAGTCAGAATCTTCATGGATCTCGATCGATTCGATCGAGCTCACATGAGCTTTGGATTTATTTTGCAGACTCCTTTAAATGATTCAGCCATGCCTCTTATTATGAAACCCTATTTCTTGATTTTTCTTTGGTTGTTTGCGATTGGTTTTTACAGTGGGATTAGGGAAAACAATTTGTTCATGCTCAAGAGTTTTAATAACCCTAGAACTAGCATCATGTTGCTCACACAAAGGTTGATCGGGCAATGCCCTTTTGCGAGGGTTTTCATACAAGAAATATGGCCTGACACTTGAGATCCCGAGAGGTTTCTCTATCATAGGTTTATCCACCACAAGGGTCTCTACAGGATTTACTGTAACAAATCCATTAGGAGTTATGAAACTGTCCCAATCGTCACCAAGTTCTTTCAAATGATGAACTAACAGTAACTTAATCAAACCATGGTGAAATAAGTTGGAGTCCAAGTTCTGCCTTTTATATCTCTTTGACATTTATACAAACTTCTTAGCAGGAAAAACAACATGTTTAAATGAAAGCCAATAAAATTCATGAGCAATCGTATGTGGTAAAGGAACACCAAGCCAAAATGACCTTCACAGGTGTCAAATTGTCTTAAAACTACCAACAAACCATTCCATCTAACCTTGAGTAAGGAGACTGGAAAACCTTTGTCACATCATTGAATTTTTCGGGAGGTGACGAATAGACTCCAGGGTATTTCGTCCAACTTCGAATTTTTAAACCACCTTTGACCAGTGAGAGGAAGCCCTATTCCTTCGCTTAGAAATTCTTCAGCGATCTCCAACTGCATATCATCCACCTTGGCTCTGCATCCATCAAATGTATGGGCAAATTCTTTGGCTACTCACAAGTTATAACCCTAGAATTTCTCAATATGTCCCATCCCTGGCTCTTAAGATCCTCACTCGCATCATCATACAACAACAAAGTTTCGATCCATTTGGCTCAAATCGGACAAAAGGGGCCATAAGGGTTTGAACAGATGATAACAGGAGCAACATGAACTCGTTGTGGGCTTACAATGTAGCAGGAACAGAGGAAAGTTGGAGCCCAAAAACAAAGAGGAAAAATGAGCAATCACACCAGCATGACCATGATGTAAGCATAAGGGTTTCACACACCAAATTTGGGCACTTCTGGTGATAAACGATTTGGAAGCAGAGCATAAAAATAGACCTTGATCTATCATGAGAAGCATGTCACTTCAACTTGCTAGCCAAAAAAGAGGTACAGGGTATGATCGTAGTGTGATCAATTCCCATGACATGTAATAGGTATAATTGATTTACAAAGGCAAAAAAGGATATGTTTTTACAAATCAACGCCAATCGATTTTTGGTATATTTACAAAGGATCCAAAGTATAAGCTTACAATCCAAGAGCAACTCAAAATAAGTGTTTCATTGATATAAGATAATCTCAAATAAAAACAACATTCATTAAAAGAGGTGTAAGCACATTGATCCTTTTAAGGACCAAGCCTTAGATAAAATTGCAATGTGATTTAAAGTTTTAATGCTTCATTCATGCTTTCAGTCATGAATGAAGCATGAAAACGCAAGATAAAAATAAATTGGAACAATCAAAACACCCTTTTACAACCGAATAGTCACCTTCAACTACAAATATTTACAGGATGAGGCATAGGCCGCTACAAGAATTGTCATTTGTCACTTTAAAAAGAAAAAATTATGTAGGGCTGTCAACAAAACCCTAGAAACCTTAGGGGCCAAAAATCAAAATAATCTTCGATTTTCAATCTGAGAGTTGCAGGAGGTGCGCTGAAGGAGTTCGTACACACCTGTGAAAGAATTAGTCCCAACGCTGAAGTGGAAGGTGAAAAAACTAGCAAAAAGAAGAGGGTCATTTTTGCAGTTGCAGCAAGAAGGTGATGACTGGATTTTCAATGGCTTGTGCAATGGATCTTTAGGAACTCTTCTCTGATACCTTCTGGAATTTTCTATGCTTAGCTTATGCACATGTAGTTTATTTCAATTTATCATGTACTTGAATCATAAACAATGCAACAATACCATACACAATAGTTACAGTAACCAAGATCACAAGAAGAATAACCATGCACAAGAACACAATACGTTATTCTGAGAAAACCCTTCTCAATCAAGGGAAAAACCCAACAATACTTTTCTCTAGAGTCAAGAGAAGATCCCCCACACCATAAACCCTAGAGCAGACAAGAGGGTGCTTCTATGACCTTGAAATTTGTGCCTAAGAGAAGTGCGCAATTCAGCCATACACTTAGCTTGAGAGAAGGTTACAATCAAGTGTGAGTGAGTGATCCACAATGGGGATCTACTCATTTATATGTACAAGACCTAACACTAACACAAAAATAGGTGTGTCTATTGGAGCAATAGGGCCAACCTGTACTACTCAAAAATATAATTTATCTTTGACACAATATTAATTATCTTTACATGGTGGGGTCGACCTGTACCCTTTACACAATTAGGGTTACACAGTAAATCTTACTCTTAGACAATATAGCAAGGGATCCACACATCCTCTAATGCTCAACCACTAGGGACACTTCCACCTATGCTCAGCCACAAGGACATCACTCTCAATGAATTAACTCAACTAAGTCCATAGGAGTGTCATCTGGAGAGCCACCTCAAGTCAACTCAACTAAGTCCATAGGAGTCTGACAAGATACCATCTCAAGTCATCTCAACTCAGTCAAGAGGAGCATAATAAGAGACCACACGTCATCTCAACTCAATCTAAAGGAGTATGACACACCCATCACATGGGCTCTCTCACATATGTATCAACTCACTCCAGAGGAGAATGATCTAGAGGATGTCTCATGAAGTTGCAATCATCAACGCACATTACCTCCCTAGGTATACTACATTTAATCTCCCTTCGCATGTTTCATCCTAAAATATGGGAAGAAACTATACAATATGATTGGCTAAACAATGTAGTCGGTTGATACCAAGCACGAGCCTCCATCCATCCTAGTGAAATGTGAACATGGGGTCCAATTGTTGTGTTGCTACCTTGACCGATAATTTGATTGCTCCTTGTTGTGTTGTGATGTCTCCACGCATTGTTGTTATGTTGCTATGTATCTCTCGATTGCTTGCATTTTGGGTGCCATGCTGGTCTATAATAAGTTTGTGGATGCCTATGCTCTTGCCTTGATGATTGTTGCTTCTCTAAGTGGTGTGGGTGGAGATATACAACAACCTGAGCTCTCGGTTCTTCTGACTTGGACTCTTCAACCTATGGTTTCTAGGAGACATTTATCTCCTTAGCTTATTCTTCATGTGTATGTCCTTCCTATGGATGGTCTTCAAGTGCTTCTGTAGACTCTACTTTTGATTCAACTTCAAACTCTACAAGAAATTCTTTAGTTGTCTTCATGGGCCCTTCTTGCTTACTAAGAGACATATCCTGTAGTGTAATTTTCTTTTTCATGTACCAAAGTTTCACAAACTTCTTTTCCACATTAATATTTATTGTACCAATTGATTTCATCCAAGGATATCCAAGAATAACATCAACCTCATTTATATCAATAGCATAAAAATCTGAATGCAACACATATTTGGCCATTGTAATCTTCAAATATTTAAAAATTTGAATATTTTCACCTTCAACCTGTGTGCTTTGAATATTATTTGTAGGTACTTTCAACCTTTTATCCAAATTGACATTGATAACATTATGCATGCAACTAGGGTTAATAGAAACTATGACATTTTCTTTATGATTGCATCCATGAACCTGTAGTGTGGAGTTGTCGTAGGAAAATAAACCCTTGGGTATTTCTTTATCTTTTTTCTTGGCATGAGACCATTTGTCTAAAAATACTTGTTCATATTCCTTATCTAAAAGTGCATGAATCTCTTTAGTTTTAACTCCATCCCACCATATTCTAGCATCATCCCTTAACTGCATCCATACCCAATCTCGTCACGAGTTTCCCCATAATGAATTTTTATTTTTTATGTAATCTTCAATACTCAGACAATCATCTTTTCCATTAAATTCCATCTTGCTTGGAATAAATGTTCAACAAAAACTAGGGTTTAAAAATAATTTATTGTGCAAATCGTGTGGCTTTTTTCAGAAAAAACTCTGAAAAAATTCTGAAGTTATTATGATGATAACTTCACTTCCTGGACTCCATTTCGGCCAATTTTTTTTTAAATTGGGTATTTTCTGATAGGAATGCAAATATCCAGTTTGTTTCTACAAATTATGTGTAGAAAGTTTCAAAATTGAGCCTAAAGAGATCTGCCCCCTTTTTGTCCTAGAAAAAAAAAACTGCAAAGAAAACCAAAATTTTCTTCCGTTCATTGGCCGAAGAAAATGCTCTCCTACCACTTGTTATTTTCCACAATAAATATGAAATTATAAAATAGAATAATAACTCAAATCATTCACCAAAGTACTGAACACAAGAAATAGAGAAAACCCTTGAGGTAGGGTAACACCATATATTATTCCTTATGGAAGGAATGCACTCCTCAAGCAATACTTGCTTGTTACAATAAAAATATTCTTCACAATACATTGCTTACACTTTTTTTTATAGCACTTATAACCCCTAGGAACATTCTAGTAGGTCCTCTTACATTTATTGCAGTCACACTAGGCCTTATTTATTAAAAGTGGTATTTATACATAACAATAATTATCTATTATTATTCCCCTTGGGTACTTCCCTAGGTACCCCATAGTATTCCCCCTAGCTACATTATATTAACTAGGGGGAATAATAAGGTTGAAATCCTCAAGTAGTGTTAGATCCCTGTAAAAATGGAATGAAGCAAGGACCAACAATCACCAAATAATGTAGTGCACCAATAAAACTTGCCCTACAACAGAACTGAATATTGATCTTGAAAATAACACTAGCAACTCTTAGAAAACTGACACTCCTAGAAGGCATGCTTCATTTTCTTTGAGCAATGACAAACATGGAAAAGACCATCATAAATCCCACTCTTGGCTAAATGAGCCTTGGATGGGATTCCTTGATACAACACTAACCAAGCAAAAACACACAACTTATAGGAAAGCCAAATGGACCACACATTGTCAAGTCAATGAACCCATCTATCCTCTGAATTAGAAGACACTCATCTTGCATCAAGGACATAAGATAGTGAATATCGATGATGTAATATTGCATAAAGTTGATAAGAATCATATTGCAACAAAGTAAAAACAAAACTCCATCCCCAATCCTTTTAGAAAGGCCCATGCATCCCACTATTCATTTGGAAAATATAAGTCTTCAAGATGAGCCCTTTGAACTCCCTAATCAATAGATGATCATGGGTATTCAATCTATGCTCTTGACCTAGAGGATGGAAATCCTTCCAAGCACTTGAATTTGAATCCCACATGTCCCACCAAAAGAAAAATGTCCTTCCTACTCAACCTGTGTTCCTAGAAACAAGGAATCTCCACAACACACGAAACCTGCTATCTCCAACTCCAAATTAGGCAACATGCTAAATCCCAACTTTCCAAGTTTCCCTCCCAAATCTAATGAACCAAACCTACGACCATTTTCCAAGCCAATCAAATTATTCTAAATATGAGTGATCCCAACACTTGAAACAAGTGAGGCAAGGAGATAACATCACATAAACCAAATGCCCCTCAAACTCTACTAAAGTGCTAAGCAGTTATCATCTAATGTCAAAACAAGACTTGCCACAGAGTGAAGCCCTCTAAAAACTGAACCACCCACTTAGTCACAAGGAAACTATCCTAGGTGGCCACCTCAATCAAACCATGCCCTCCCTCGTCCTTGGGAATCGTTCACACATCCCATGGCACCAAAGGGAATCCCCTCTCTCCAATATACTTGGACCACAAATGACACAAAATAATCTACTCAAGTCAGAACAGTGCCCGTCTAGGTAACTAGTTGGAATCATAATAGACATGTGAGGCTTGAGCAATGTGCCAAACAACCATGAGCTTCCTAGAAAAGAAGAGATCCTTATGATGCCAAACATGGAGTTTGTTTTGAATACTTTGTAAACACCAATCCCACATAAATATTGGTGATGGACTCAAACTGAAGGGGATACCCAAACACCTAACAATCACCCCTAGGGAAAATGTATGTCCAAGCTATAAGGATCCAATCTGACAAAGAATCCAACCCTACCAACCAAAATTATATCTTATGGTCATTGACCACAACACCTAAGGTAGAGAAAAAAGTATCCAAGCATGCAGGATCCCTATCAATTGACCCTTGATCAACACTTGTAGAGAGGAGAGATTCATTTGAAAAATGATTACTAACCATCTCAAAACCATCCGAGAGAAGGATACACCAAATCTAACCCTGTATACAACTACAATCTAACAAATAACCCTGAGCATCAATTGTCAAAACATACAAATAAAGCACCAAAGGACACCTCTGACAAATAGAGTGATGAAGATAAATCTATGAAGATGGGGCATCGTTAACATGTACAAAGGTCGAAGCATTAATGAAAAGAATGCTCAACATGGCTACACACTTTTGACCAATACCCAAAAAGGTTAGCAAATATGAAATGAAAGACAAATCTTTAGGAAAAGGCACTGCTAGCTAGTCTCCTAAGCCCACTCCAAGGCCTCCTAAGATAAAATCATGGTCTCAAGAATAAATCTCCCCTGAACAAATCATGTTTTCTCCCATCGAACTACATACCAAGAAACTGAGGAATCCTCAAGGCCAGTGCCTTGGCCATAATTTTGTAAGCAACACTAAGAAAAGTGATTGGCCTCCAACACCTAATGGTATCTCTCGCTGCATTCTTAAGAATAAACTTGATCAAGAGATGATTGAGAAATTCAAAATGCCTAACCAAAGAGAACACTTCATGTTGATATTATGGTAGTTGCGGGAGGTATTAACCTCCATGTGTAACCTTTGGCTAGAATAGAATATTTTAGAAGCAAGAGAAACCCTAAACAGATGTGTAAAAACCCTAGAAGACAAGTCGACTTAGAAGAATAAATAATATAAATGTATTATCTTCCAGAAAGACAAGTTGACCCAGATAGGTGACAAGAACCTCTATAAATAGGAGGTTCTCTAGCTCATTTGTACTCACTCACTTCACTCACTCTCTCAAGTATAGTGCAAGTCTAGGAGTTGCAGCTGTAAGAAAGGAAGGGGCATCTTCTGGGGTGATTCTTAGTCTCTCTCTAGCGCTATCTAGCCTAAGATATGTGCCCTACCTTCTAGTATCTCTTGGTGATATTCTAGGTTACATTATTGGTGGTATTCTGATATTCTTGATGGTATTATTGGTGATAGCCTAAGAAGTGCAACTGCAACTGCTGCAATTTAGTATTGTTCTTGTTTTGTGGTTGTGGAGACTCTCTCTCTTGTGCGCTACCCTTGGAGAAGGTGTGTTCTCCTTGTCTTGTGATGTTGTTGTAGTTGGATAGTGTTTTTTGGTTTCATCTCATGCTATTGTTGCAACTAGGGTTTATCTGTTGGTTCTAAGTGTGGCTTTATGGAATCATTCTATCTAGCAAAGGTTAAGGTGCTTAGGGTGGTTGCATGCCTATGGTTGGGTGACAATATTGTGATATTGTCTATGGTTAAACGAGCACATCGAAATATTCTAACAGGTTATGGGCCCACACTACCTTCAGAACATTTTAATCATTGGAAGGTAGATCAATAGTTCTTTGTTAAGCTCGTTATAGCACTAGATACGGCTGCAACTAGGATTTTTTATTTTGCAGTTGCAGCTGCAACTAGGGTTTTTTATTTTGCAGTTGCAGAAAACCCTAAATTAAATTCTTGGGCACTTTTAGTAAAGCGTTGGACCTAAGTTTTGGGTATTCTAGTGCGCCCTATCCTAGCGCACCCTATGGTGTCCTCAGCCAACGAAAACGTCAAGTTTGA
>JZKD02S2361520.1:17394-30669 GCA_000966675.3 Picea glauca | reverse complement strand
TGCCGGGTGCATGTAATCAATGCAAGGGCTCATTAGGACTGTATAAGCCTGTACTTCAATGTTTTGCAGATACGTTTGTAGCATAGACGCTACTAACATTTCAATGTCGAAACATTTCATTCTCTGAATTGGTTGACACACTGTGCAGCACAATTTCCATCAAAGCATAAACGAGGGAAAAAGGAAATTAAGGTTGCAGTTCTCAGTCCACGCAGCAAACTCTGCTGAACTCTCACCGTTTCAGCGCTGATAAAAATTTAGCGCTATTCGAACGCGCCCGAATGTTTCGAACATCATGCTGCTGTGTCACGCAGAAAATTAAAATTAAAGTTTACTGTAGGAGCAGAATCCGGCGGACAACAAGACTGTGTCGCCATTCTACTAATAGTATACATTTAATTTTTTTAGACATATTTTCCAGGACTCTTCCATATTTCAATGTGGTTGTCCATTTGATTTGCTTAGTATACTGAAGATTGGAGATTGGTTCACATGTCAATTGCTTCGATTTCAATTAATTTTGATACAGACTGATGAATTCACATAATTTCATTTAAAGTTGATACAGACTGATGAATTCACATAATTATTTAATTTTGATACAGACTGATTGATGATTGTGAAAAAACGGAGGTCAATCGAGTTTCGGGGTTCGGGATTTCGGGGTTTACGAACACCCGACCCACAAACAAAACAAAATAAGAAATGCAGAATTGCGCAATGCAAATGTGCTTTGGGCTCACAATTTCGGCGTTATGGGTTTGCTAACACCCATAATTAATTAATTTTATATGTTCTGCATGCCACCATGTGCATCTTAGACCATTGTAAGAATTAGAGTATGAGACCATTGTAAGCATGGCCAAAAATTGAGTAACAACCCAATTTTATATGTTCATATGCATAGTAAAAAAACAAAACATGTAAAGTAAGAACCTTAAACCTAATTTTTAGTAGAACTAAACCACCATGCCTATAACAAATCATGTAGATGTGCTAGTAAATAGTAAATATTTTCTGACCTAAATCACCATACCTATAACAAATCATGTAGATGTGTTAGAAATTATTTTCTGATTATCCAATATGTAACATAATAAAAAACAAAATACACCCATACTTGCCCAATCGCGAAATCACGATAAGGTTGTGGGATCCTTCGGGTTTCGGCATTTGGGAATGCTTGATACATAAACAACACACAACGACAATCGCCGAATCACGAAAACATAATCCGATCAAGCTCTGGGCCCAAGCAATATTGTTTCGGGGTTTGAAAGGGAACGACTCAATTGCACCAAGCAATATTGTTTCGGGGTTTGAAAGGGAACGACTCAATTGCACAAGCTTGTAGAGATTCCGAAAGAAGGAAAAAAAATAATTTTGAACAGAGTTTACTAACTCAAAATTGAACACAGAGAGAATAACTACTAATACACCATAACAACTTCAATTCAAAAATATCTTCAAGATCATACAAATTACAATCCGTTTTAGGTACTTATACAAAACGAAAATTGCCCCTTTGATCTCTAAAAGAATTTGATTAAGGCGGCGATGGTGTCAGTGAAATGATTAATCTCCGACATACACCCTCTTAATCATTTCAGGGCAAAACAAACTAAAACATGTAAAACAAAATTGTTGTAAACAATGCATTACAACTTGCAGACCCCGATATTACTTCTATGCTTTTTAAACAATTCATTTTGCCAAAGGCTTCGTAAAAATGTCTGCAAATTGTTCTTCAGATTTGCAGAACTGAACATAAATCTCCTTACCAGTTTCCAACTCTCGAATGAAATGATATCTTGTATCAATGTGCTTACTTTGCTTGTGAAATACGTGATTCCTTGACAATGCAATGGTAGACTTATTGTCACAAACAATCTGGGTTGCATCATTCTGGTTATGCAACAATTCATTCAAGACCCTTCTCATCCATACAGCTTGACATGCAACTGCAGTTGTTGCAACATACTCTGCCTCAGTGGAATATAGAGTCACAATGGGTTGTTTCTTTGATGCCCATGCCACTGCTCCAGATCCAAGACTAAAAATATACCCAGATGTGCTTTTCCTGTCATCAATGGAACCTGTAAAATCACTATCAATATATCCGATCAGCTCAAAGTTTAAGCTTGATGTGTATCGGATACCAAAATCAGTTGTTCCAACAACATATCTGAGTATCCTCTTTCCTGCTTGCCAATGAGTACTCTTTCGAGTCTCCATGAATCTGGAAATCAAACTCACAACAAACATAATGTCAGGTCTGGTTGCTATTAAGTACATAAGGCTTCCAACCAACCTCTTATACAGGGTTGGATCAACATATGATTCTTCATCATACTTGCTCAATTAAATACCAGTTGCCATTGACATTACAGTTGGCTTGCAATTCAACATTCTAAACCTTTTTAGCACTTCATTTGCATAGTTAGTTTGACAAATGAAAATCCCATCATCAGAATGATCCACTTCAATTCCAAGAAAAAATTTCATCAAACCTAAATCATTCAACTCAAACTCTGTTTTCATGGCATTTTTAAAATCATCTACAGATAGATCTCCAGTAAAAATCAGGTCATCAACATACAAACAGACAATCAAAATTTTACCTTCTTGGTCTACCTTTGTATACAGAGTTGGTTCACTTGGACTTCTTTTGAATCCAACACTGATTAGGTATTCATCAATCCTTCTATACCAAACTCTAGATGCCTTCTTCAATCCCTATAAAGCTTTCCTTAACTTGTAAACCTTATCTCTGTGTTTATCAATCTCATAACCTGGAGGTTGTCTTACATAAACTTCTTCTTCTAAATATCCATTTAAAAATGTAGACTCGATGTCCATCTGATGCATGATCCATCTATTCTGAGCTGCAATAGCTAAGACCATCCTTACTGTGTCAATCCTTGCTACAAGAGCAAAGGTTTCATTGTAATCAATACCGGGTTGCTGACTAAACCCCTGAGCTACAAGTCTTGCCTTGTACTTCTCAATATCACCTTCTCCATTCAGCTTAGTCTTAAAAACCCACTTAACACCAATAATTTTTTTGCCTTCAGGTAAATTGACAAGATCCCAAGTGTTATTCCTTTCAATGGAATCAATCTCTTCATCCATTTCTTTTATCCAGACATCCTCTTTAGCAACTTCATCATAACTTACAGGATCATAAGCTATAAATGCAAAATTTGAAATCTGATCTACTTCTTCATTCTGATCATATAATTCTCTTAAACTTCTAGTTTTCTGTCCTTTAAATCTATTTTTCAATGAAGCTAAAGTAGGATCTGATTCACTGCTTACTTGTGAATCTGTTTGATGTCCACCATGTCCATATTGCTCACCACGCTCATGAGTTCTAGGCGCTCTAAATTGAGATGGGTTGAAATCTGGTGCTTGCCTTGTTGGACTTCTTGCTGCAGGCATATATGCATGTGGAACCATCTGTTCATCTCCTTCAACTTGCTTAGCTCCATCATCATCTTCACAGGGTAACACAACTCTCTCTAAAATTGTTTTGTCAATACTTCCATGCCAGGCTTCATCTTCTTTAAATTGAACATCTTTGCTGATTACATATTTTTGGGTGATGGGATTGTAGAGTTTATATGCCCTAGACTCTTCATTGTATCCAACAAAGATACATATCTCGCTTCTGTCATCCAACTTCCTCCTCATTTTTGCAAGTACATGTGCAAATGCAACACATCCAAAAATTCTGAAATGAGAAACATTGCAAGACTTACCATCCCAGGCTTCCTGAGGTACACGATCCCTCATGGTCTTGGTCAGACTTCTATTCAAGATAAAAATAGAGCAAAGAACTGCATCTCCCCAATATTCATTTGAAATATGCTTCTCTTTCAACATGCTTCGATCCATATCCATGATGGTCCGATTCTTCCTTTTAGCCACTCCATTCTCCTGTGGAGTATATCGAGCAGTAAACTGCCTTTTTATTCCATGAAAATCACAAAATTCAATGGATTCATTCAATTTATACTCACCTCCTCTGTCAGACCTGAGGATCTTAATGGTTCGACCACTCTCATTCTCAACCATAGACTTAAACCTCTTGAAAACATCAAAGGCTTCAAATTTTTTCTTTAGCAAATACAACCAAGTCTTCCTACTAAAATCATCAATGAAAGTCATGAAATAAGCACAACCATTCAAAGAAGGTGTTTGCATAGGTCCACATAAATCTGTGTGGACAGTTTCCAAAGGAGATTTTGCTCTATAGGAAACACCTGAAACAAATTTGTCCTTATGATGTTTTCCAAGTATACAGCTCTCACAAGAGCTTGCAGGTTGTTGAATACAAGGTAACCCTTTCACCATCTGTTTCTTCTGTAACAAATCTAAGCCACCAAAATGTAAATGACCATATCTCAAATGCCATAACCAAGATTCATCTAAACTTCCAGCTTTACAAGCATTCAAAGAACCACTCAAATCATTTCACATAACAAGTGGAAACATTCTATTCTTGGTCATCTCTACTCTTGCAATCAACTGTTTGCAGGGTAATTTATCATAGATAGTACATACCTTGTCGTTGAAGAACACTCTATACTTTTTCTCTAACAACCGTCCAACACTGATAAGATTGCATTTTAAACCAGGCACAAAGTAAACATAATCAATACTTCTCCTCTGATTATTCTTAGTGTAGACTGGAACTATACCTTTACCATTAACTGTAACCTTATAGTCATTCCCCAGTTTTACTTCAGATTGGATACTAGTATCAATGGAAGAAAACAAGTCTTTATTACCAGTCATGTGGTTACTTCAACCACTATCCAAAAACCAAATATCATTGGCACTTTCCTGAGTGACATTACAAGTCAAGAACACAGGATTTTGATCAACCACAGACTCATTTATGATATGTGCAGACTGCTTTCCAGCATATGCCTGCTTCTTCCAACATTTGTTAGCAAAATGCCCAAATTTCTTACAATAATAACATTACACTTTAGTTTTATCATACCTCTGATTATCTTGCTGCCAGGGTTTGCTGCTACTCCCTCTTAAATTAGGAGGATTCTACTCGAATTTCTGCTTAGATTTTGATTCAGCTTCGTTGTCCCTTGGACCAGCAAATCGACCTCCTCTTCCATGAGTATGAAACCTTCCTCTACTTCTGCCTCTGGTAACATGCAGTTGGGACTTGAAAGCATACTCCATTGATCCTTCTTCATATCTAGATATCCTAGATTCATGAGCAACAAGAGAACCAGTTAATTCATCAATTTGCATTAGATTTAAATCCTTAAATTACTCTATGGGAACAACATCAGGTTCAAACTTCTTGGGCAAACTTCTCAGCACTTTCTCAATAACTCTCTTATTCTCAATATCATCTCCATACTGCCTGAGCTGGTTCACAACACTCATCACTTGAGTCATGAAAGTATCAAAACTTTCATTATCCTTCATCTTCAGATTTTTGAAGTCCCTTCTGAAGTTCTGAAACTTCACTGTCTTCACCTTGGACACACCTTGATAACTGGTTCCAGGAATGTCCCAAGCCATCTTTGAAGATGCAACACTAGAAATCTTCATAAAAATGGATTCATTTAATCCTTGCTGGATTAATCCAAGAGATTTATTATCCTTCTTCATGTTTTCCTTTAGTAAAACACGGTCGACATTAGACAGAGCCAATTCTGCTGCAGCATCAACTGGCTTGGGATAACCATCAATAACATAAGTCCACAAATCTTGAGAACACATAATCGTCTTCATCCGAATGTACCAGGAATCATATGACTTCTCCCTAAGAACAGGAACCTGAATCTGAGAAGAACTACTACCAGACGCAACCATTTATAAAATTTGACAGAAATTAAATAAACCTTCACGCAGAAAAATATGAGAATAAAATTTTTGGCACTAAGAGGAATAATCTGCAATGAACTAAGCAATTGCCAGATAAACTGCAGGCTCTGATACCAAATGTGTAAAAACGAAGGTCAATCGAGTTTCGGGGTTCGGGATTTCGGGGTTTACGAACACCCGATGCACAAAAAAAACAAAATAAGAAATGTCGAATTGTGAAATGCAAATATGCTTTGGGCCCACAATTTCGGGGTTCGGGGTTTGCTAACACTCGATGCAAAAACAAAATACACCCAGAATTGCCGAATCGCGATAAGGCTGTAGGACCCTTCGGGTTTCGGCGTTTGGGAATGCTTGATACATAAACAACACACAACGACAATCGTTGAATCACGAAATCCAATCAAGCTGTGGGGCCCAAACAATATTGTTTCAGGGTTTGGAAGAGAACGACTCAATTGCACAAGCGTGTAGATATTTCGAAAGAAGAAAAAATATAATTTTGAACAGAGTTTACTAACTCAAAATTGAACGCAGAGAGAATAACTGCCAATACACCGTAACAACTTCAATTCAAAAATGTCTTCAAGATCATACAGATTATAATCCGTTTCAGGTACTTATACAAAACGAAAATTACCCCTTCGATCTCTAAAAGAATTTGATTAAGGCGGCGATGGTGTCTCAAGCCTGCAAAGGTTAAGCCGACCACCGTTTAAGCAATTTAAAACAATTAATCTCTGACAATGAATTCACATAATTTCATTTAATTTTGATACAGACAGATGAATGCACATAATTATTTAATTTTGATACACACTGATGAATTCACATAATTAACTGCTTTAACACTAACTATCCTACACTATAAAGAAAATAAATTATTTTTAACTTTTTTTTTATGAAAAAATTAATGCATAAAACACTTCTCTTACTTCAATATTCTTGAAATATCAATTATTAATGCATAAGACACTTCTCGCACTTCAATATTCTTGAAATATCAATGATAATGGCAACCATAAAGATGAGATAATCACCTAAAAACTTAGTTTTTCCGATGCTCCATGCTTAGTTGAAAACAATAATAACTATTTCATATCAAACAAATTAACAAATGGCCATATTCCAATAATGTGGTAACCCTAAAACTCTGCCTATTGCTCTTGGTTCATCACCTTCCTCCTTGCTGTCCCTGTACCTTCTTTCATCATCTTCGCACTTCAATATTCTTGAAATATCAATGATAATGGCAACCATAAAGATGAGATAATCACCTAAAAACTTAGTTTTTCCGATGCTCCATGCTTAGTTGAAAACAATAATAACTATTTCATATCAAACAAATTAACAAATGGCCATATTCCAATAATGTGGTAACCCTAAAACTTTGTTTTTGCATTGAACATTCATAAGCATTTGATAAGGAACCTAGCTAGGCTAATATTCCAAGTGAGAGTGATACCACATCGAGGACGACATAAACGAAATGAAATGTTAGGGTTTTGAAGTTTATTCCAAAGAAAAACCTTATAAAAATATGTTAGATAAACTTATTGTTTAATTCGTGGACAATAGGAATTCCCAAATCCAAGAAATGAATTTGCAAACCAGCCTGAAATCTAACAATAGGAATTCGCAAACAAGATCTGAATCTAACAATTGAAATGTTAGGGTTTTTCATTTGTGTTACTATTTTTACGTTGAAAGGCTTAAATCTATTGGAGATGGGTACATTTAATGATCTTTTAACTATAAATTTCAATCGTATAGTTATCAATTGAAGATGGTGGCATATTTACGCCTAAAGGCGTATACCTATTGACAATGAGCACAATTAATCACTTTTTAATCTAAAATTCTAATCCGATGGCTAACAATTGAAGATGCTGGCATATTCTTAGTCATCCTCCCAAATCAATGAATGTGATTTCCTCTTCATAACTTCTTTGTATTTTTGAATTCATTCGTTAACCTGTTTACCTTTTAACATTTACCTAATCATATTAAGAAATTACTATAGCACTATATGATTGCCACGTTTAAATGATTAAACTTTGGATTTAGCAAGCTGGCTGTAGACGCTCATTTTCTGATTGTGCGTTTCATTTTCAGGCTGCATTTCATTTTCTGCCAGCACCTTTCGGCATTCATCAGCCACAGTTTTGAGTGGCTGTGCTAGTCTTAGTCGTCCTTTCAAATCAATGAATGAGAGCTCATGTTGATAACTTTCTAGCATTTTTAAAAGCATCCATTAACCTGTTTACTTTTTAACATTTACGTAATTATGGCCGCCATCCGCATCTTTTCATATCCTTCGAAGCTAGCGTAACTGTTCAGCAGCCTTAAATAATTATGGCAGCCAGCCGCAAATGTGTTTCATATGTATCTCTTCAGTCCATTAATGAATTATGTAATTTGTTTTTTTCAATCAGTTTAATGAATTTTGAATTCTGTTTTTTTTTCAACTCTTCATAATTAATGAATTTTGTTTTTTGTTTTTTTAATGTAATAATAAAGTTCATTAATAAAATAAAACAGTTTTATAAATTAATTGGTTTGTATTTAAGAAATGGCTGTGAGAGAATAACTGTTCAATAGATTAATAAATTTAGTTTTTTGTTTTTCACAGTAATAATAAACTTTATTAATAAAATAAAGAGTTTTGTAAATTAATATATTAATAATGTCTATTAATAAAATAAATTTAAAGGTTTTAGGGTTAGGTTTCTAATAATATATTACTAATAAAATTAAAATTATTAAAATTAAGATTAAAATATATATTATTAATACATTATTAATAAAATAAACAACTTTGTAAATTAATATATTAATAAAATAAGTTTAGTAAAATCTATTAAAAATCTTGAATTTATAGCTACAAACTACAGTAGTAGTTGGGAGGAAAGTCGTTGTCAAATTTGGCCTTCAGATAGAAGGCATCTTTAATGGCTTCAAAATTTAAACTATGATTAGTGTTATGTTTACAGTGTTAGGGTTTGTTTGCAAATCAAATCTGTCTTTCGGGGTTCATCAATCACAGTCACAATTATGTGGTTGTGCTAATTAGTTTTCATATATAATATGATTAATTTTCATACACATAAATTTTGATAATTAACCTAATAAATATAAATAATAATAATTTAAATAAAATAAATTTAAGTTTTGAATAATTCGTATGGTTACTGTTGGCAAAACTGCAGCGCTTCTTAACACACGACAGCTCCTAGTTCATTACAGATGGTAATACACATGCATAACAGGAATCAATCACATTTAGTTGTGATGTTCATTTCAACTTTAAACTTGAATCATTCTGCTGCTAATATCGTAATTTGATTAGGTTTTAAATTGCATGAAATATTAATACACGCAAAGTCAGAAGGGTGGATGGAAATGAGACATATATGAAGAGCCAACTGGTGTCTCTTGGGAGGTCCATTGAAGGCACCGTTCTGTGTGCGAATCACAACGCTAATGAGAAAACGCATATTGTCCGTGAGGAACTCCTAAGTACTGGCATTAATTACAAAGGAAACTAAGTAATGGGTTAACTTGTTAAATTCAATTGAAGACAACAATCCAACGTTATCACTCCCTATTCTGTAACAGCATCTATGTATTCCAGAAATCTTTTTGCAATATATGTTTGGCCTGCCTCATTATTTCACGTTGATTACGGCACATAAGAGTTGTTTGTGTATTAAATCATTTCGTTGACTATGCATTTATTTATTAATTCATATTTATATGAAAGAGCAATTGGTGATGAAGAATGTGGAATCTGGGCGTAAGTGTTGTTCCAGAGCCATAGAGCAGAGCATGAGCATTGAACTTTTTCTCTTTCATATTTTCTATTTTTTATTTGTAGATTGGTTTATTAATGCTTTCTAAGGCGTAGAGGGACTATAGCAATTATAATTCGTTGACTTTATATTAGTTTGTGGTTTGACTACACATTTTTGCATAATCTCTATTGTTCTAATTAGAGAACTAAAAACATTAATTTTTATATAATAAAAAAACCTTTATATGTCATGATCTCATTGGATAATAGATTTGAGGTCTTATTGCTAGCTTCCCTATTCTCAATGGTTTAAATGTTGGCATATCCAAAGATTTTATCATCTAAGATCTTTTTGAATTTGTACTATCCATATTTAAATGTTTAGATATCCAAAGTTTTCAGCATGGATAGTTAATTTGTTTTGAACTATTGTTATTATTATTATTTTTTATTTTTCTTTACTATTGAGTACTTAGAGAGGCATTTTCATTATTGCATAAGTAAACAGGCCTGCCACACTGCATTCTTTCTTAAATGTTTGCACAGTGCGAGGCCCCTCGACGGTTCTAACATCCTTAAGTGTTTACCTAACTAGCCTAACATCCTTAAATGTTTACTCAACATGCATGTTACAATACAGTTTCCTCTGATTTTTGGATATAGTCTTCTTTGCAGTGAATTTGGGCAATATTGTTCTTTACCGGCATTACTGGTTCACTGGTTGATGCTTGCTTGTTGGTTCGTTTGATGTTGCTTGTTGTTGTTTGATTCAACTTTGCAAAGTTGAGATCCTGTAGCTGCAGTTGGACCTCTTTGTGCTTGTTCACTGGTTTGTTGTTTGTTGCTTGTTCTTGTTTGCTTCAACTTTTCAAGGTTGGGGTCTTGCATCCGCAGTTGGGCATGTTGTTGCAGTTTGCGTGGTTTGGAGCTGCGCTTCTGTTGTTCCTCGTTCACGGCTAAGTTTCGGTGCAATGTTTTTGTTGCTATTCCTTATTTGTTGTTTACTATTTGCATCTTGCAAGCAAGAATTTTCAATACTAGGAATCCCTCGGTAAAATCCTCTTGTAGAACACCTTTCTATGTGACTTCTACGACCACAGAAATAGTCGTCTGCTGCTATCTTGTCATTTTTCTTGTCGTAGCCATAGTGACATATAAAAAAGAAAATCAATTTTTTCTCCTCATTTTTTCTAGTCCTGACGTTTGATGCATTTTTCTGAGTCTACTCCCTTCCAAAACGTCTTGTTCCCCTTTGAATGTCGATGCTGGACACATAACCCATATCTGTTGTAGCCACAGTGAAATATAAAAAAGGAAATCAAATGTTCTCCTCATATTTTATGTTCCTGAAAACCATATGTTGGTGCATTTTTTCGAGGTTGTTCCCTTCCAATCACATATGCCAACTTCCACGTCCTTGATATTGTGCCATAGATCTTTCAAAAATAGAAATGAAAATGGGTTTAGAAAACGAATTCAGAGTTGTCATTGCGGAGAAAACATCTGCTAGGACCTTGTGACAGGGCATGCTTTTATTCTCCGAATCAAAAACCCCGTCCACCTGTTGGTTTTATGTTGTCCTTTATGTCTTGCAAAGCATCTTCTTCCATTGAAATGCTTATAGAATTCACACGTGGAATAGGTTAAAAAATGATATGCCTTGAATACTCGGTCTTTGTGCTGAGCAAATTTATAGTGTTATTTCATTTGCATTGTCTCTTCTGTCTGGTTCAATGTTCACTGTACGTTTGTTTGTTTGTCATATGTTGTTGAAGAATACATAGTGGAATTGGTATACAGTTCCGCACTTCTAGTTTTCTTTTTTCTTTTTTTCTCTATTTGCATATAAACTAAATATAACTAAGAAACATCTTGAAAATCAAAACTTAAGAGATGAAGCACGTAATAGATGTTCATTCCTATGAAATAGATACATACTCCATTGTACATGACAACATTGACCAGGTATTGCATAGCAATGGGATTTTTATATTGGATGCATTCTCGTATACTATAGGAGATTGCCTCTTCGATGCATTTCAAGTTCTATTGTAGTTTCGTTATTCATCAACCGACCTGCACAATAGATTGATAGATTATTTCTTTGGTTGTTTAGAAAATGGCGATGTTGAGGCATTGGAGTCCTATAAATATGAATTGGCATATGATTTTCTTTTCCAGTTGCATGGAATACATGATGTCACTACGTATTTTTCAAAGATGCAGTTGTCTACGGGGCTGTTAGGGTCCTAATTTGCACATAGGTAGAACAATATATTTGGATGTCATAAATGTCAATATTAATAAGGCCTTGCAATAAAATAGAATAAGTCGAATGTAAGAAGACCTTATAGAAGCTTCTGCTTCTAGAAGGATCTTCCTCTAGATGCTTCTTTTGATAGACATATTTAGTATAAATAGGATTCGAGTGTTAAGCCCTAATATTGGCTCATTACCCCTTAATTGGGGCATATTACATTAGTAATGCTATTTTATTTATGTCGGCTTTATTCCATTAGTTGTAATTATACCTCATAGTCTCCTATATATACCAAGGAGACATTTTCATTTGGAGTCATCTTGTACTTGGATATTTATGTGGGGTAGAAGGAGGTTGCCCACTCGAAGAGGCTTATTATCTGAAATTATCTCTTTTTCAAGGCATTGATTACTTATTTTTGAGGTTTTTCTATGCTATATTGATATTTGGTTCTTAACATATGGTATCAGAGCTCAAGGTCTTGGGGTTTCGTTGCTACATCTGAGACACCTTGAAATTTTTTCTATAACTTTTTTTATATGATGTTTAAGAAGAAACGGCTTGGATGATATTTAGTAGATGGAGCAAGGTACGTTGGGTTAAAATTTCATCTCCTGAGGCCTTATACTTTCAGAGATACAGCCTATGCAAGATAGGGTTCTAGAATCATCCTGAACTGAGTCATTGCAGAATTTTTGCTATAAATTTTTTTCTGTAACGTTTCAGACCCTAAACTCCGGAGGATATTCACAGACATTAGTAAGGTATCTTTGGTAAAAATTTCATCTTCTCGGTCATCTTACAATTGTAGATACACCCTGTGGAAGATATGGTATCTAACTAGTCCTATTGACTAGTCCCAAGAAGGTGTTCCAGGTAAAAAAATAATAAATTCTTCCTAGAGTATCCAAATTGAGTGAAACTAGTTTCATTGGATAGTGGACAGTCTGTAGTATTTCTGGTATGAGTTTCAGAATTTAATATCAATTATTTTGTGCAGGGTACACTATACAAGTGAGATCTCCTGGAAAGGACAAAAATCAACAAGTTGTGGGGAAGTTACTGTAAATTCCACTTGGTACATCCAATTTTGATCAAACTTGTGGCATTGTAGAGAAGAAATATCAGAGAACTACATAAAAGAAAGTTTCATACCGAGAAGGACAGAAACTTGGGAGATACAACAGAAGAAAGATTGTCTAGCAGAACCACCTCAAAATCAAGGTTCAAAAGTGATACTTTGTTAACATTCCACCCAAAAAGGGAACTTCTACACCAAATAAGCCTCCAGACAATCCTACTTGGACTCTTGATGAAGGTGAAGAAATGTGTAGGGACATAAATGATTTACAAAAGAAGA
>JZKD02S2361520.1:0-10043 GCA_000966675.3 Picea glauca | reverse complement strand
TTCCACCTTCTATTTGGAGGGAAATCTCTATGGATTTTATTACAGTCTTACCCAAATCGGGAAATAAATCAGTCATCATGGTGGTTGTTGATCGTCTTTCCAAGTATGCTCATTTTTGCGCTCTTCAACACTCGTTTACAACATCTACGGTGTCTCAAATTTTCATGGATCAGCTCTTCAAGCTTCATGGCATGCCACACTCTATTATTTCTAATCGTGCCCCAACTTTCACAAGAATTTTTTGGCAAGAACTGTTCAAGCTACAAGGCACCCAATTGCATCTCAGCACAACTTATCATCCCCATACTGATGGTCAAACAGAAGTTGTCAACAAGTGTTTGGAAACATATTTGAGGTGTTTTTCCTCAGAAAAGAAAAATCAATGGGCTCAATGGTTACCCCTAGTTGAATGGTGGTACAACACTTCATACGATACAAATACATGCATGACTCCTTTTGAAGCGGTATATGGACATAAGCCACCTTCAGTTCTCTCATACTTACCTGGTGTCTCGAAGGTCTAGGTGGTTGACCAAACACTTACAGTTCGAGAGGCTATTATCCTTACCCTCAAAGAGAATTTGGTCATGGCACAAAATCGCATGAAGCAACAAGCATATCAAGGTCACTCTGAATGTCAATTTGCAGAAGGGGATCAGGTATTTCTTCGACTGCAACCTTAGAAGAAAAATTCCCTCAACATTGAGGATTGTTAGAAGCTAGCACCCAAATTTTATGGTCCTTATACCATTCTCAAGCGTGTGGGACAGGTGGTCTATCAGTTAGATTTTCCCAGTCATTTGAAGCTACATCCTGTTCTTCATGTTTCATGCTTAAAGAAGGTGATTGGAACTAAGTGCCAAATTCAAACCAACCTTCCCGAGTTAGCCGAAGAAGGATCCATTTGGCTATAGCCACAAGCAGTTTTGGACCAGCGTGATCTTTGCCTGCATCAGAGAACTATCAAGGAAGTGTTATTCCAGTGGAAAGATACAACTCCAACAGATGCCACTTGGGAACCAACTACCATTCTGCAACAATTTCCACATCTCAAGCCTTGAGGACAAGGATGTTTTTAAGGGGGAGGACATGTTAGGGTCCTAACCCGCACATAGGTAGAAAAATATATTTGGATGTAATAAAGGTCAATATTAATAAGTCCTTGCAATAAAATAGAATAAGTCGAATGTAAGAATAACTAATAGAAGCTTGCACTTCTAGAAGGATCTTCCTCTAGATGCTTCTTTTGATAGACATATTTAGTATAAATAGGAGTCCAGGGTATGAGAACCCTAGCTTAGAGATTATTGTAATAGAGCTCTACTCAACTAGAGGGTTCCCCCTCGAAGAGGCCTGTGAACATTGCTCTCAGAATCAAAGTGTTATTTCTGTTGTTATTCTTATATCATTTCAGTGTTATTGTGGTGATTGTTCTGGTTATATTGTTGTTATTCTATCATTTCTAGCATTTTATTTCTGTTCTGCATACTTTTTATATCTGGTATATTACAGGGGCTTTGGGGAGATACATTTTGTATACGGTGGATATCCAAGTGGATGAATATATCAATTGGAATATGGTCATTGACAATAAAAACAAGATATCTACTATTCAACAAAACTGCATCTAGCGATCCATATTGCATCTTGTTCCATGATGCAAATCCTGCCAGTGGTCATTATGAACCCCTACTCTATAGAAAATTATTCATATGCAATATTGGAGGACCTCATATTTACTTGTCCCTCATTTGCAAAGACCTTGAATCACATTGGAAACGAATTATGCATCATATACACTCCCATGGCTTGCACATAGCAACAACTATTGCATCTAGTTGTGGAGATAGTCTGTTCAATGCAATTTTCTATTTGGTAGAAACATAGTTCGATGTGAAGTCGCTATGGTTTTACATTGTACAATCCTTTTACAATGCAATTATAGGTGACAACCAACATGCTTTTAGCTGCTTGCATCAACACCTTTTACCACATCTCCTAGAAAGTATGCTGACAATTGGAAGTTGGCAACAATACCTTGTAAACATGGCACTGCCATATGAGAAAGAAAATGTAGAGGGTGGTAGATTCTATTTGCAATGGCTATCTATCATATTCAGAGTAAATATCCAGTTCTGGTTGGCCCTGTTGGATGGTACTGTCCATTTCTACTGTATTTCTTCAAATATTCCATATTTCTTCAAAAAAAATCTATTTGTATGATCCATATTTCAAATCAAATATATATAATAACTCCATTGAAATTTGTGATAATCTAATATACTAAAAAGTCAATCAATTTATTTGTCAATCAATTTATATAACGTGTTGAGTGTACTCTCTATGTCATCTTTGAAGAAATTCTAATTCTAACTAAGATAGAAGTATTCGTAAAAAAAAATCTATTTGTATGATCCATATTTCAAATCAAATATATATAATAACTCCATTAAAATTTGTGATAATCTAATATACTAAAAAGTCAATCAATTTATTTGTCAATCAATTTATATAACGTGTTGAGTGTACTCTCTATGTAAATATGGGATGTATAATAAATTATTATTTATATAACGTGTTGGATGTATAATACATTATTATTTATATAATGTGTTGAGTGTGTAAATATGGGATGTATAATAAATTATTATTTATATAATGTGTTGAGTGTACTATCTATGTAAATATAAGAGGCATAATAAATTATTAATGTAATAGACATTAAATATAACTAGGATTGTAATAAAATGTAAGTATAATGTGCACATGACATGTAAAAATAAACTTACATATGAATTTGACATTTAAAATAAAAATATGTTTTTCATCATTTATATTTAAATTTAAAAAGTGTGGTACAACGAATGTCAAATTTCAATTCCCAATCCTGATAATGTACTTTATTAATAATGTTCTAAAGGTTTAATAAAATATCAATATTAATGTAGTTATAAATTAGAAATTTTCAATCTAAATATTAATTATTATAAAATAAGTATTACAAAAGTGTGATATAAATTAGAAGTTGTAATTTAAAAACAAATAACAGCTATAAAAACAATAATACTAACTATAAAACTTAAAAAATCAATATTATTGTATGAATTATAAATAATAATAATAAAATATAGAAAATGTGGAGAATACATATTCTATAATATAATAATAAGGAAATAAAGTTTAAAATAAGAATATAAATAATAATAAAAATAAAAACAAAATATAGAAAATATGAAAAATACATATTCTATAATAATAAGGAAATAAAATTTAAAATAAAAATAAAATATATAAAATGTGAAAAATATATATTATATAATAATAATAAAAATTAAATAAATAATAAAAAATTTAAAAACGTATAATATATACAATCCAAATAAAATATGCTCAACCACATGGTATAAACCCTAAATCCTTTCTAACTATTAATCGGTCAAAGGATCATACAAATCATTGAAACGGAAAGTAAGAGTAAAGTGGACGAAAAAGGCCTCCCATGACCCCTAGAACTCCTTATTCAAGGGTAGAGATCTTCAAATTTGACCTAAACAACCACAATCCCCCCACCTAAAAAAAAATAAAAAATAAGTGTCTTATTTGGACAACCCATCAGTAAGAAACCTCTTCAAACACTGTACTGCAACCCAACACTATGAAGTTCTAAGAATATTGTTATGCTATAGTTCTCATAATATTGTGTTAGCATCCACTCTCTAAACATATGGAAATTAATTAATTGTCTCCATAAGTTGGGACATCTCACTCAAAAAATAAATAAATAAAAAATCTATTCCTGGTTGCATTAAATCCACTTTCTTCTCTAACTAAATTGGATTCTAAAAACCTTCATTATACCCTTATAATTGTTCAAAGTTCTCCATGCCACACTTGCTTGTAAATCTTCTCTCAAAATCGAACCCTTTGTAGAAATTGTATGTATTATATATGTTGACATCTCTACCAATTAAAGTCCTTTAACCCCATCTCGATTGATTTTGTATCTTGCAAGCATAGACCCTATCAACCCTTCCTCATTAAATATTGAAAAGATAATGAGCCGTCTAAACCTCCCAAATGATCACTATCAACAAACCTAGATCCCTTCATAAGAGCTCATTTCATCTCTAAAACCAGATCTAATTGATTTTGTATGCAATTGCCTAAATCAAATAAAGAACCAAAGAGAACAAAAATACACAGAAATTTATTGATACTTCTCTATTGAATTGAACATAAAACATAAAAATAAGCTTGAGGATCAACATATCCCTAAAAAAAAGTACATCTAAATCTACCACCTACATTTCTAATTGAAATTAAGAATTACCACTTACTTAGCTAACTAGAATACCTAATGCTAACACTCTAGATAAGTGCCAACTCCTCATTTACCTATTTATTTTTATTTGTAACACTTCTTAATAATAGAGAAATGAATTATCTATGGTTTTAGCATGCGTTTACATATTATAAATTCATGGAATAATCCAATTTTCATAAGGATTTTTTTATGGTTTGTTGAACTTACAAGGTTTAATCATTGAAATTTTAATATGAAGTTGTTTCAAGGAATTCATTTGTAATGTCAAAAATTTTGAAATTGCAAAATTTCATTGTCAAAATTATAGTTTTCATTAATAAAATCTAATTTAAAATTAAAACTCTATTGTTTATCTGAATAATATGTATATGGATAATATGAAAAGAAAAACATACCTACAAAAAGTGAAATTATTTGTTAATCTAAAAAATGTTGATTTATACAATGTATGTGGATAATATGAAAAGAAAAACATACCTACAAAAAGTGAAGTTATTCGTTAATCTAAAAAATGTTGATTTATACAATATATTTGAATTTTATAAGTTTTCAAGATAGTTGGAAGATGGAGCCAAAGAAAGTTAAGGCCATTGTTAAATGATCACAAACATTTTTGAGATAAAATGTTTCCATGGGTTTTATTAAAAATTATTTGGAAAATTTCTAAGGTTTTGTTTTAATGGTGTGTTGTAGGTTTATACAAGTGTTTCTTAAAAGTGTGATATTTTTGGAAGTTATTGAAAATAACCTTTTAGTGTTTAACCTTTGTGTAATAATGAGAATCAATATGCACCATGTTGTAGTGTTGAATGTTGCATAAGGTTGGGTTGACACCATTGAATTTGAAGCAATTCAAATGGGATTTTCTCATGTAGCAACATTGTAAGTGGATAATTTTGCCAACCTAATAGCCACTTTTTCTTATTTTAGTAAAGGAATGTCGTATTTTAAACATTCTACTTTCTAGCATTTTTCCAAACATATTTTCTAATCAATTTTGTTTGAAATCCAACTAGAAATTGTTGGAACTATTGGGCAACAGAAACATAAACACAACAAAATTTGATGGAAAGTAAAACAACAACAAAAATCAAACAAATGAACAAAACTATTTACGCGGTAAAACCCTTTGTAAGAGAAACCTCCACAGGGCAATGATAATCGTTTATCTTATTGTTCAAAGGGAGAATTACAACAACCAAACCCAACTTACAACCATCACTCACACTCTCTCATCCCATACTTTGCCTCTGTGGGATTACATAGATACAACATCTTCCAACAATTACATAAATTTAATGTGCAGCTAACCAAGTTATATTTTTAGATAATTTGGTTCAACTAAATGCAAAATAACAGGAGATGCAAAATTTTGCCATATCTAAATTCGTGGGAATTGGTTGGCGCAGTTTCAACAATCTCCATCTTGATGAAAATTTACCTGAATATCATGCCCAAATTTATTCATCACCTTTCGTGTAAGCCAAGAGAAGTCAAGCACCATCATAGCTTCTCTAACAATACTAGTTTTGTGAACATGTCTACACAATTTTCTTTTGTAAGAACCTTTTCTAGAGCCACTCCACATTCATCAATAACATGTCTTACAAAATGGTATTTAACAGGAATATACTTGTTTTCCTGTGATAAGTTGGATCTTTAGCCAAATAAATAACACTTTGACTATCGCAGTATAGTTTCACCTTGTCTTGCATCCTTCCAAACTCACCCAACAAACCTTTTAACCAAATTTCATCCTTGCAAGCATGTGAGACAACTTTATATTCTGCCTCTGTAGTGGATAAAGGAAATTGTTTTTGAAGCTTTGACATCCAACTAACATGTCCTCCTGTAAGATTAAAGACATATCTTGAAGTGGATCTCCTTTTTTCCAGGTCACAAGTGAAAAATCTAAATCCACATAACCATAGACTAAATCACTCCAACCATTATAGGTGATACAAAAATTACTGGTGCCCTTAAGATACCAAAGAACCCATTTCATTGTTGCCCATTGCTCTTTACCTGGATTTTCTATGTATCTACTGACAACACCAACTGCATGTGAAATATCTGGCCTAGTACTTACCATTGCATACATCGAACTTCCTACTACATTAGCATATGATACATGAGACAAATATTCCTTTTCTTCATCATTACTAGGACATAAACTTGAAGAAATATTGAAATGGGAAGCCAAAGAGATTTTTACTGGTTTCACATTATTCATACCAAACCTCATAAGCATTTTCTCAGCATACCTTTGTTGTGATAACCACATCTTACCATTTTTCCTGTCTCTATGTATCTCCATGCCCAAGATTTGTTTTAATGCTCCTAGATCCTTCGTATCAAACGTCCTAGCCAAATGAGACTTCAACTTATTGATCTCAACCATGTTTTTTCTTGCTACAAGCATATCATCAACATATAACACCAAAATAATGAATATGCCATTTTCCAAAATTTTAAAGTAAACACAATGGTCATACTCACTTCTTGTAAAATTGTGGCTCTCCATGAAGGATTCAAACTTCTTGTACCATTTCCTGGGAGACTTCTTTAGCACATACAATGACTTCTTGAGTTTGAAAAAAAACCTTTTATTGCGATCCTAAACAAACCCTTCTGGTTGTTCCATATATATTTCCCCATCCAAATCTCCATGTAAAAATGTTGTTTTAACATATAGTTCCTCTAACTCAAGATCAAGTAAAGAAACTAGTGCTAACACAATACAAATTGAAACAAGCTTAACAACTAGTGAAACAATTTCATGGAAATCAATAACTTCCTTTTGCGAATACCTTTTTTCTACCAATCTTGCTTTGTACCTTTCAACTTTATCATCAACACCCTTTTTCAACTTGTAAACCCACTTGCAACTGACAACCTTCATGTCCTTTGGAAGTTCTATCGAGTCCCATGTTTTATTTCTCTCTAAGGCATCCATTTCTTCTTTCATAGCTTTTTTCCATTTGGAACTTTCAGTTACCTCCATTGCTTCGTGATAACAACTAGGTTCCCCATCATTAGAAATAAAAACTACATATGAAACATAATCTTCATACCTTATAGGAGGATTCCTGACCCGTGCAGATATCTTTAGAGATGGTTGTGGCATATCCACATTTTCCTGAATATTTTCTGTATCTTCATCTTCTTCAACATGAGCTTCTTTATGAACATCTTCATGTTCCTTCTCTCCCGTAAATGATCGAGTCTCCAATTGAATTTACTGACTTTGTGATACTTATGCCTGATTCATTTCAACATCTACCACATCTGATTTTATGAGTGACAATTCATCAAATATGAAATCTCTATTAATGGTGATTTTGTGGGCAGTAGAATCCCACAATCTATACCCCTTAACTCCATCACCATACCCAACAAACATAAACCTTTTTTATTTGGGATTTAACTTAGAACGTTGATTCTTAGGAATAATACCATAGGCCTCACAACCAAAAAATTTAATATTTGAATAATCAGAATGGTGACCTGTCCATACCTCTTATAGAATCTTACAGTCTATTGTAGATGATGGTGATCAATTTACCATATAACATGTTGTAAACACTACTTCTTCCCACAATTTCTGTTGCAACTTGGCATTACTGAACATGCTCCTTGCTCTCACTAGAAGAGTCCTATTCATGCGCTCAACAACACCATTTTGGTGAGGAGTATAAACAATGGTTTTATGCCTTTTGATCCCAGCTTCCTTTCAATAATTTTAAAATTCCTTGGATGTGAACTCACCTCCATTATCTTTTCTTAAGCACTTGATTGACCTTTCAATTCTCTTTTCAACCAAAGCTCTAAATTGCTTAAAAGCATTAAATACATAAGCTTTTCTTTTTAATAAATAGATCCACACCTTTCTAGAGTAATAATCTATCAATATTACAAAATATGACGATCCTCCAAAAGAAACTTTAGGAGATGGTCCCCAAACGTCTGAATGGATATAATAAAAAATACGTTTACTACTATGTCTTCATGTTTTAAACTTATGTCTACTCCGTTTTCCATAAATACAATGCTTGCATAAATTCAAATTCCAAGAACTTAAGCATTGAATTAACTTACGGTCAACCAGTTCCATAAGCCCTTTCTTGCTCACATGACCCAAACTCTCATGCCATAAACGTGTAGAGTCACTTTCACTTTCAAATACTACCGTTGCTTGATTTGATTCAGTTCTTACTTCTAGTTGATAAAGATTCCTGATATGCTTAGCCTTCATAACTACTAAGATGCATTTGAACACCTTTTGTACTCCACCTTGAATTGTACATTTATAACCACCAGAATATAGAACTCCCAAAGATATTAAGTTCTTTCTAAGTTCAGGTACATGCCTCACATCTTTTAACGTTCTTATAGTACCATCATACATTTTAACCTTGATACTACCAATCCCAACAATTTTACAAGAAATATCATTTCCCATAAAAACAACACCATCATATTTAGATTAGTCAGTTGAGAGCCAATTTCTATGAAGACACATATGATCGGACACAACAGTGTTTATAAACCAATCTTGATGATGTTGTGAAACATTATATGTATATAATAGCTCATCAACCATACTTGAACCTGAACTTGTTTCAACTAAATTTGCTTCCTTTGTGGACTCCTCTTTGGATGTGTGTTGTCTTTTCCAACAAGCCTTCTTGAGATGCCCTAATTTTTCAAAGTACCAACAATTTAGCTTACTTCTTTCCTTTTGACTAAGATCTTGATGTACCTCTCAGATTTTTCCCTCTTTCTTTAGATCAACCTCCAACGACCATTGCTTCTGATGTTGATCTTTCTTGACTAGATTTTCTCCTCATCTCCTCAGTCAAAAAAGCTCCCACAACAGTATCATAATCAAGGACATCTATTGAGTTAAATCTAATAGATGTGACTAAATGATCCCAAGACTCAGGCAATGAACACAGTAGGGTAACTGCCTTGTCTTCATCTTCGAATTTTACATCCATACTAGTCAACTGACATGTAAGAGTATTGAAAGTATTTAAATGGTCAACAATTTTGGTACCTTCTTTCATTCACAAACTATATAACTGCCTCTTCAGGTAGATTATTTTCGTCAAGGATTTCATCATATAAAGACTTTCCATCTTGCTCGATAAGCCTGTTGTTGTTACCTCTCCAACGATATTAAACATAACTTCATCTACTAGAAATAGACGAATGGTACTGAAATCTCTTGCATCCATATCTTTACAATCCTCATTCAACATATCTGTGGGTTTCTTTGACTTGCCCGCCGATTACTTTTGCAATCCCTTTTGCACAAGTAGATCCCACATCTTAAGCTTCCATAACTCAAAGTTATTTTTTCCATTAAATTTCTTCACCTCAAACTTTTAACTCTGTACTTTTTCCATTAGCAAAACCACAAACGCCCAAACCAATTTTATAAAACTAAACTTTTAAATATGAAGAAACACTCGTATAAATTTAAAGTTAAACCCCAAAAATTATTAATTAAAAAATTGAACCCCAAAAAAGTTTAATTAAAAATAAATAATAATATATATATCTTTAAAATCTTTTACTAAAAAAACATCCACCTCTTACATTTTATTGGACATCCACCCACCTTTATAAATACTTGGTGGAATCAAATAATTTTATAAGACATCCATTCATAATATTCTCCACCCATTTATAAGAGACCTAGTGTGCATAATAT
>JZKD02S2361487.1:10686-30669 GCA_000966675.3 Picea glauca | reverse complement strand
AATCACCACCATAAGTTGTTTCTTTCCATTATATATACAAATATACCTAAATGATATTCTGCCTCTATATTATAAGGAGTCTTCAACACACTTTTACTTGGCATTTTTACACTTCCTTATACCATCCCTTACTCTTAAGGAGTAGACAAGCCTCCCTTAAAAAAAAAACAAATAATATATATATATATAATAAATTTTTCCCATAAATAACGGGGGGTCTCATCACGAGCCAACCTACCACGATCATAGGATACTAACCTAAGTGACGTTCTCATTATGACTACCACACCAGGGCAATGGCCTTTGACATTTTCTTTTGTCAAAGGACAAGAGGTCTCATCACAAGTTGGCTTGTTCACTTAAGTTATAATCTAGTGAGTGGCATTATCATCATCTGGCCACCAAACCAGGATAATGGTCTTTTTGGGAAAAGACAATTCAAATATTTATTAAGAAAAGATACAAATAAATAAAGATACACACAAAAAAAAAACATTTTTCATAAAGAACAGGGTGTCTCATCACGAGCCAACCTACCACGATCATAGGATACTAATGTAAGTGACATTCCCACTATGGCTACCACACCAGGGTAATGGCCTTTGACATTTTCTTTTGTCAAAGGACAAGAGATCTCATCACGAGTTGGCTTGTTCACTTAAGTTACAATCTAGTGAGTGGCATTATCATCATCTGGCTACCAAACCAGGATAATGGTCTTTTTGAAAAATATGATTCGCATGTGTATTAAGGATAAAGGCTCATCTAAGGGTTAAAAGGCAACCCTGCCAAGGCTATGAACACCTATCGGCAGCAACGACTCTGCCTATGGTATGGAATATTATCTCAAAATACCAAGTTTTTGCGTGTCTCTAGATCTCCTTTACTCAAATAATGAGGATATCATATCAATTATACTCAATCACCGAGAAAAGTAACAATATTATGTTATGTGGACTATTAAAAAAAAAATTGAACAGATTTAATTTATTTTTGATTGATTTCTCCATAAATCATTTTTTTGCACATAGGTGTAATAACTTTACAAATTCCACACATCAAACAACTATCATTTAAATGATTTTTGGTGGCATGTGTCTTTTTTAAAATTATATATGATTAGCCCTATTGGCGGCGGCAATGCAATCATTACCTCTCACCCGAAATAACTACACTCATTGCTTCCGCCTACACTGACGGTCGAGGACGACCTCTACATTAATGAGGGGGATGCTTGGCACACTTCCCGACTAGCTATAATGATTGCAATAAATACAAAACCCACGTCTTTATACATTCATTGTTACTGATATTTTCCATTTCTGGCATATGCTTCTCCAAAGCTGGTCTAACCGAATTTGTAAACAGGAACGATAGTCGTTCTTTCTTTCTCACAGAAATATGGGTGGCAGAAGTGTGCNGTCCAGTCTTTCCTTGGTAAGATTAATTTTCTAAGGAGGTTTGTTTCTAACTTTTCTAAGGTGGTAAAGCTTATAACAGCCATGTTGAGAAAGAAAAATGAAGTGAGGTGGACCTATGAATCTTGAAATTCCTTTGAGCAGATAAAGAAGGCCTTGACAGAAGCTCCTGTGCTTATCAGTCGCGATTACTCAAAGGATTTCCTTATTTTCTCCTTTGCCTCATCTGACATAGTGGCTATTGTTTTATTACAGACTAACGAGGTCGGGCTAGAGAAGCCTATTGCCTATTTTAGCAGAGCCCTAAGGGATGTTGAGGTCAGGTACGACATTATGGAGAAGTAGGCCTATTCCATGGTAAAGGCTCTCAAAGCCTTTAGAACCTATGTCCTGCAGTTGAAAATCATTGCCTATGTCCCCTCGGCCGATGTTAAGGACATTCTTATTCAACCTGATATAGACAGGAGGAGGAGTAAGTGGATAGCCAAGATCCTTGAGTTTGACTTGAAAATAAGACCTACCAAATTAATCAAAGGTCAAGGTTTAGCCAAGTTGTTGGCTGAAGAAAATTACAAATCTTTGGGGGTAGGTTTCATCAATGAATGCTCAGGAAATCAGCAGGATCAATTGTCTGATGTAGACCCTCAAGCAAAACCCCCGTTGGCTCAATGTCCTTGGTATAAGGATGTCATATATTTTCTACAAGAGTTGCGGCCTCCAGAGGGCCTGCAAAGAAACAAGGAAAGAGATTTGAAGCTCAAAGCAGTCAGATACTACCTTGTCAATCAAGTTTTATATTGGAAAGACCCCGTGGGGGTGCTTTTGAAATGTATGAATCCACAAGAGGCTGACAGGATCATTGTTGAATTTCACAGCAGCCTGTGTGGAGGGAATCATTTCTGGAAGACCACAGCCTACAAAATCCTCAGGGGTTGGTATTACTGGCCCACCTTATTCATTGATGTATGCAGAAAGGTCAGAGCCTACATCAAATGCCAAAGATTTTCAGGAAAGAAACAGCTTAAATCTCTGCCTTTAAAACTTGTAGTTGTTTCGGGACCTTTCCAGCAATGGGGCCTAGATTTTATTGGAGAAATCCACTTTGCTTCCAGTGGGAAAAACAGATGGATCCTAACTGCCATAGATTTATTTACGAAGTGGATAGAAGCTATTCCCACCAGGAGTGCTTCCCACAAGGTAATCATTGGATTCCTGGAGGACCTCATCACAAGATTCAGCTGCCCAAGCAAAATTGTCGCTGATAACGCAGCCTCTTTCAAGGCTAAGCCATTAGACAAGTTCTGTGAGCAATTCGGGATCAAATTGATTCACTCCACCCCATATTATCCCCATGGCAATGGTTTATCAGAGTCCTCCAACAAAATCCTGATAAGGATCATCAAAACACTATTGGAAGACAACAAAAAGGCCTGGGATTCAAAGTTGAAATTCACTCTATGGGTCGATCGAGTGACCACAAAGAGATCTATAGGCATCTCCCCTTTCCAATTGGTTTATGGAGCAGAAGTTGTTTTCCCTTCTCAGCTAGCCATTCTTGTGGCAAAGTTCTTCGAGGATTGTCAAGAAGAGCTTGATGATATGATCAAAAGAATTCATCAACTGGTAGAGGTTCAGCAGGCCCAAGAGCAGGTAATGAACAGAATTCAGGACCATCAGCAGAAGATCAAATAGGTTTTTGATAAGAAGGCCAAGAAGGAAGAGTTTCAGATAGCAGACTTGGTACTGAAATGGGATTCTCCTAAACAAGACAAGAGCAAACATGACAAGTTTGAATCCCTATGGGTCGGGCCCTTCAAAATCTCTAAAGTATATTCAAATAATACCTACAGGTTGCGAGGTTTGAAGGATCAGGAAGTTTTCAATGGTCCTGTGAATGGGCATTTCCTGAAAAGATGTTTTTCTTGAGCCGCACATGGCTCATCTACAGTTGTATATATTGTTTTTCTTTTTATCTTTAAGTTTTAAATAATGACTCCATAGCCCAACAGCAAGGCACTGAAGCTACAAAAGAGTTCTTGGCAGCCCGCAGGGGGCGTTTCATCCCCCATGGAGCCTAATGTTAGCACATAATCATGTAGGGGGTAATCTCCCACAAGAAGCATCCCCTTGGGCAAAGAAAGAGATTCGGAAAACCCATTTTTCCAAAGTTTATAGGGTGGTCACGTCATTTTAATGAGCAGTAAGTTTCGGATAGTTGAGATCTGCCCACCTAGATCTGCGGCTAAGGTTTCATTTCGGAGCCCCCTCGCCATTCTGCCTTTAATGGGGGGGGTCTAGAATTGGGTGCGCATCTCTCAAATGGTCGAGATTGAGGTGCCTAGATTGATGGCTCTCAAGCGATTTTGAACCCCCTCTTCCATTCTACCTTTAATAGGGGGGGGTCCAGAATGATGTGGTATTGACGTGGGGGGCCCTTCTTGTCGTGTCACCTTCTCTACCATTTCCTCCCCTTCCATATGTTCTCCAATTGACCGTGTGACGAGGCTCATTCCCTTTGTCCCTTCCTTGTCCTCCGACATCTGTCTCGCTCTCTTCCACGTCAGCCTCCCATAAATAATGTGTCCCCAATTACCATTATATCTCGTCACCTTCGCCCCTTCCTCTTGCCATGTGTCTCACCCCTGTTGTTTCCGTGATCACTCCCTTTCTTTGTTCCACGTCAATCACGCCAGATCCTCCACAACCTATCCATTAGACCATTCAGTTGATCCAAGTGGCGCCATGAGAAGACCTCCATGTCCCAGAGGGAAGAGTTGACCCGGATTGTTCCTGATCCCAAGAAAGAAGTTATTGAAGCTGTTGGAGGTGGTTAGACATCGTCTCCGCCATAAATGGAAAGTCTGGCAAAGGATTAAAAGTAGGTCGATTCATCTGCATGACAGTCAGGAGTCTGATTGTGTCTGTCATAAGTGCACTATTGTCCAAAGTCTGCATGTGCAGACTGCCAGAAGACATGCAGATGCAATGTTTTTAATGCAGTGTCTCATTTTCGCTGTTATTGTTTTGTTTTGAGTATATGTAGGCATTTTTTCCATTTTGTAATCTATCTATGGTTGAGCTAGGCTCCCGATTGTAAAGTTTTAACGAAGCACTAGTTGCTCTGGTTATGTATTGGCACTTGAGACTTCTTGCCTTATGAATGTCAGCTTCTTGCCATCTCTTTGTTTACACTGTNGGGAAAACCTAAGTTGATCTATTCCCTTATTAGGATTAGGATGGATAATTAGCAGGTAGTAAGACCCTTTGGGAGACTGGAGCATGTCCCTATGGACATCGAAGGGGTAAGGACATTTGTGGATTTTGAGGTGATTGAGATAGTTGATAATAGTTGTCCTTATCTTGCGTTGTTAGGATTGATTGGGATTTCAATAATTCCACTGTTGTCAACTTAAAGAAAAGAAGAATGACATTTAAAGGTGATGGCCTTAGGGTCATTGTACCTCTGGAACCTGATGAAGGTCGTAGATACACAAAGCCCATAAGATAAGAAGATCATGCATATGAGCTAGAAAATATTTACAAATCGACAACAAGACAGAAGGATTACATTAATCCTACAGCAAATGGGAGTTTAAGCTGGAGAAGTGACAGTGCATGCTCATCATATTTAGAAGAAGAACTAGAGAACTAGTAGAACAAGATGTACAAATTTTCTATGTGGAGATGTGCTAGATTGACCAGGGAAGTTCGCTAGATTGGCACAGAAGTAAGAAATTTTCCCAGATTTGATGGTTTAAATCATTGAGAAAAATTCTTATCAGAATTTGAAGAAATTGTACCAGTACAACAACAACTATTGGCACTGGATAAGGCTTTAAAATCAATGCCAACAAGATGTTGGGGAACACATAAGAAGAACATCGTGGAATGGGTGCAATGTCGCACTTTGATGACAGTGTGATTTTCAGAACAAACCAAAGGGTGTGAAGTTAGATACATAGGTCAAAGTTGTTCGAAGGACCATGTACGAAGCTGTGAGGAGGCCTGGAGAAACATTCCTCAAGAGAAATGGGTGTATAAATTCATTAACACTTTGGACACAACCCCTATCAACTAGTATCTTCAAGTGGAACTGGGCCTCACCACTGCAGATTGGCAAGGTATGACTTAGAATTTTGTATCTACATTTTTATTTGAAATTCAGTACCCTACAGTAGATCAATCCTTACAAGTTGTGAGACAGAAAGTATTTGAGGAGGCACCTAACCTCCCTTTGGATCAAGAAGAGGATGAATGGACTACACCTCTTCAGAGATTTCAAGGATGTTACAATATCAATGCTGATGAAAATGATGATCCTAGGAATGTGAACATCGCAGAGATAGAAGGATGAAGAGACGTAGAAGGACCAAGAGTTGAACTACCTTTTATTGGGCAGCCAATAAAAATCAAGAAAGTTAATATTGGAACAGAGCAAGCACCTAAGCTTGCAAATGTTGGAGATTATTGGGATGATGCCACTATTGACAAGATCACAGAACTATTGCATGAGTATCAGGACTTGTTTTCCACCAAGTTTACTGATATGAAGGGAATTAAAGGGCCCATGGGAGAGATGAAGATCCCCTTGAAACCATATGCAAGGTCAGTCAAGCAGAGACCCTACAGATTGAATCCCAAATATAAGAAGAAAGTCAATATTGAGCTAGACAGAATGTTGGAAGCAGGAATCATAGAACCTGTTGAAGAGTCAGAATGGATTATCCCTATGGTGGTTCAAGATAAGAAAATAGGAGAGATCAGAATCTATGTAGACTTGAGGAAACTAAATGTTGCATGTTTACATGATCCATTCCCTACACCATTTACTGACGAAGTGTTAGATAATGTAGGAGGACAGGAAGTTTACTCCTTCACAGATGGATTTTCAGGTTATCACCAGATCAGGATTGCCAAGGAAGATCACCATAAGACCACATTTTCAACAGAATGGGGATCCTAGCAGTACACAGTGATGCCTTTTGGATTGAAGAATGCACCATCCATCTTTTCTAAGGTGGTGGTTGAAGCATTCAAGGAATTTTTACATAAATGTTTGGAAGCATATTTTGATGATTGGATTGTTTTTAGCTTATTGCAAAATAATATTGAATGTTTAAGACTAATGTTAGATAAGTACATGCAATGTCATATTTCCCTGAAACTAAATAAGTGCATCTTCTTTTCACCCTTTGGAGTGCTACTAGGCCATATTGTGTGTAAGTAGGGGTTGCTAGTAGATCCATCCAAGATTGCCATTATTGTTGATCTACCCCCTCCTACTTTAGTAAGATAGTTGTGCACTGCACTGGGACATACTGGATACTATAGAAATTTCATTAAGGGCTATGCATAGATTACATCACCCATGGAGAAGTTGTTGAAGAAAGATTGTCAGTTTCAATGGACAGAAGAATTCAAGCAGATCTTAGACACATTGAAACAGAAAATGGCCAATGCACCTATTCTAGTTTTCCCAGATTGGAGTAAGGAATTTCATGTGCATGTCGATGCCTCATCCATTACATTAGGAGAAGTGTTAGCACAGCCAGGAGCAGGAGATATTGACCACCCGTTAGCCTTTTCTAGTAGGAATATTTCAACAACTGAGATAAATTACACTACCACTGAAAGAGAAGGTTTAGCCATGGTGTATGCGCTACAAAAATTTTGACACTACTTATTGGGAGGACACTTTAAGATGTTCATTGATCACTCTGCATTGAAATACCTAGTCAACGGGCCAGTGTTGGGGGGAAGAATATGCATATGGCTTCTATTATTCTAGGAATATGATTTCGATATAGTGGTCAAACTAGGGAGAATGAACAAGGGACCTGACCAATTATCCAAGTTAGAAAATGGAGAGGAACCTGCTAGCTTGGAGGATACACTACTAGATGCATAGTTACTGGCCATCAAAAATTTTGATGATCACTTCACCGATATAGTCTAGTTCCTATCAATAGGAATGGCGCCTCACGAGTATATAGTCATTCGGAAGAAACAACTGGTAGTTTGTGTTGCAGATTTTTCACTTATAGCTGGACAGTTATATAATATGGGACCTGATGAGATCTTGAGGAGATGTTTTATGGGGGCAAAAATACCACTGATTCTAGAAGAAGCACATGAAGGCATCGTAGGAGGACATTATGCAAGGAAAGAAACAACGCAGAAGGTTCTTAGAGCTGGCCTATGGTGGCCCACTTTACACAGAGACTCTAAGGAATACTACATAGCCTGTGATGTATGCCAAAGAGTTGGGAAAACTTCCAGAAAAGATGAGATTCCTTTATCTCCTCAGCTGACCTTATAGGAATTTTAGAAATGGGCCATTGATTTCATGGGACCTATCAACCCACCAAGAAAGTGCACAAGAGCCAGATACATCATCCTTGCGACGGAGTATTTGAAAAGATGGGCAGAAGCAAGAGCAATCAAGGACTGTAGTGCAACTACAGTTGCATGATTCATATTTGATGATATCATAACCAGGTTTGGATGTCCAAAGATCCTGATGAGTGATCAAGGTACACATTTTATTAATAAGACTATTGAAGCCTTGACTTAGGAATTTGAATTTCACCATCAGAAGAGCACCCCATACCACCCACAGGTGAATGGTATAGTCGAAGATTTCAATAAGATCTTGGAGACAACACTGACGAATATTTGCAGTGTAAATAGGGATGATTAGGATTTGAGAGTACCCACAGTATTATGGGCCTATAGAACTACCTGCAATAAGTTGACAATGCAGACTCCCTTTAAGTTGGTCTATGGTATAGAAGAAGTTGTACCTATAGAATACTTGGTTCTTAGTCTAAGAATTGCAGCATTTACATATATGGATGACACTGGCATTGTACAAGACAGGCTTTCACAGTTGGTAGAACTGGAAGAAGACAGATTCATTGCAGTATTTCACTAGTAGGTACAGAAGGAATGAGAGAAGGCTTACCATGACAGACACATCAAGAAGAAAGCATTTAAGTAAGGAGATATGGTATTGGTTTACGACAGCAAGTTCATGAAGCATCCAGGGAAGTTTAGGACACATTGGCTTGGGCTATATGAGGTTACCTATGTCACGGAAGGAGGATATGCATAGTTGAAGACTTTGAAGGGAGAATGGAAGGAAGGTTTGGTGAATGGAAGCTAGTTGAAATTGTATTATGACAACTAGCTACCCCACAGCTCTCAGTAAAAGCATATGAAGAAGGGTCTAGGTACCAGGTGCAATTCAAACTGGGTACCCAGACATAGAAAAGACAGTCTGAATATAGAAGGAAGGAACAGAACAGAGTGAACAAGCTTCTTTGCGCAGTCAAAAGTCGAAGTCAAACAGAAGGTTCAAACCTAAGGTGAGTGTTGGGGGCCTTTCGGCCCTTGGTTATGGATTAAGGAAGAAAGCAATGAAAAAGGAAGGGAAAAGATTAAGTACAAATTGCATAGAAGACACACTGACTGAGATTGGGTCGAAGTGGTTAAAGAAGTAGAAAAGAAGGAGAGAAGCAAGGGAAAACAAGTTATGGGATGAGACTATCAAGGAAAAAAGATCAGAAAGAAAGATGGATCATCGACAACTCAACAAGTGAAAAATCCACCAATGGATGCTTTGGATCACCTCACGAAAAAGAAGAAAAGATAGGCTGGTGAAGCCCGAAAAACGTGGGTCAAAGAGGACCTAGTGTTTTAGACACCTAGGGTTTTGGTATTTAGGGTTTTGACACCTAGGTTTCAACCTAAGGGATGTCCGAGAGCTATTGTGATTTATAAAAAAGAACCTAGATGAGAGAAGAGGGGTTCGTCGTAAGTATGGATAATCATTGTTGTTGATACTATTGTGTGTTGTGAGAGAGGGAAGTGTTGTGTGAGAGAGAATTATGTATTGTAAGATATTCAGTTGGGTGTGAAGATCAACCCTGTAGCTGGGTGCACAGGGAGGGGAGAGAGAGAAAGAGAGAGAAATCTGCAAGCTAAGAGCACAGATAGAACTATATGTTTTCACATAATATATCAATAAATGCATTTATGTGGACGTAGCCCTAGGGAGAGGGTGAACCACGCATATCTTGTTGTTTTGTGTGATTGATGTTGTGTTCTTATACTTTCTGTTATATTGTTATTGCATCATTGTGTTAGATCTGAGATATAAATTGCGTGGTAGGTTTAAGAGAGATAAATAATAACTAGGTTGATGTGTGTTGTTCACTTGGATCCACTTTACATTTCCTCTGGTTGTAGACACCTGTGTTCTGCAACCCCCTATTGCTACTTTGGGTGAGACTGCATCTGCTTCACAGGTGTTTCCGAAAGGGCCAGTAGTTAGGGCTTGTTGGTGCATTGTTAAAGCTGAACCTTGGGTCTGCCCCTGTTCCAACAATCATTATTACCCCCTTAGGAAGAAATGGTCCCTGTGTCAAGTTCCCATGGGATATGGGGAGACTTCTTCTAAATCTGAATCTTGGTTTGTTGCTTGCCTTTTTGAATATGTTGTCATGTTTAGCTTGTTGAAGGTTGTCATGAACCTATTGCTAGAGGGGTTGGATATGTTCAACCAACCTAGCTGCATGATCTACCTAAGTGTGGGAGGACTCTATCGATGAATATGCAGCATGAAGAGTATGAAGGGTTTTGTTATAACCTTTCTTGACTGGACAGTGTGGAGATACCCCCATAGGTGCAACAAGAACATCTTGGGACTCTTCTACAATCTTGTGGATCTTCTTCTGCTGGATAGAAAGGTATTGGACTAAGGCTACAATGGTTGTAGTGTCCTTATGTTCACCTTCTAATAGTATTATGAAGAAGCTAAACTTTGCAGTATGAGAGATTACTTTGTGGCATTGTTTTGGTGGGACAATAGTCGAAACTACCTTTGGTATCTTGTATAGCTGACCCTCTAGAGTAACAATCACATTATGGGGTCAAGACTTATAAATATCATGATGTCTCCACATATATGGTTGGCCTAATAGAACATCAAAGACTTACAGTGGGGAAACATCACACAATACCTCATCCTTGAAGGGATTGATGACATAGGGCATGCGACACTATTGGTTGACATGAAGATCTTGACCTTGGAAAATCCACACGATGTTGTATGGTTGCGGGTGTGGTGTTGTTGGTAAATCCAATTACTTGAAAACCTCTATTGATATGATGTATCAAAAATAAAATGCAGTGGGGTCCCCTTTGTTGGATTACTGAGAGGGGGGCTGAATCAGTAATAGCGTAATTATAATCCTTTTTCTTNCAACAAATCTGAGTAGCATAGCGGATTGGTACATGGAGACAGATTTCTCGTACTTCAGAGTTTTCGGGGCTTCTATTCCCCCTCATGCGCTGCCATTATTCATTCCTGACAAGCTAGCTTATCGCGAGGTCGCCCAACAGACGGTAATTGGCGGGGTGAGTAAAGAACTCAAAGGTTACTCAAAGAAGGTATGGCCTTCTTTTCCCATTCAGCTCAATTCTTATTCTTTGTTAGATTTCAGGCATGCCAAAGCCAAGGCTGCAGCCCTGGAAGACCTAAGTTTGGTCTCTATCGAATATAAGAAACATGATCCACAGAGGGTTGTGAGCAACCATTTAGCTAATTGTGGGCTAAAAAGATTTGAGCATGAAAATTCACCCCCGAATGACGTTTTCCGAGGGGCGAGGTCTTATGAAGAAGTTCTAGCCCGGATCCAATCCTTAGCACCCGAAGACACAGCCATTGTATTGAGATTCCAGGAACATAGACGAAGTTGTCTCCCCGCTATGTTGGGAGGAAGGAGTCAGGGTGTTTCCGAGATGAAACAGAAGGATGCTGAAGGTTCTGAAGACACAATTCTTGACCTTGGAAAACACCAGGAGGGGGAACAAACGAGGAGTCCCGAAGCAAAGGTAAAAACTCTGGAACCACCAAAGAAATAGAATCCGGAGGCTGAGGTAAAGACTCTGGACCCGCCAAGGAAACAGAAGCCGGAGACTGAGACAAAGACTCCAGGACCGCCAGAGAAGCAGAATCCTGTCGATACTCCAAGAGAATTGACAAAACAAATCGGAGATCCCATCACCTCGGTCACACCCTTGCAGTCGACACAGGGAAATGTCGGCTCATAAGAGCAAAAGAACTCCCTCTGAATGAGTTCTTCTTTGATAAGAAGAGGAAGGTTGTAGTGAAAAGAGAGTTCTATCAAGAAGGAGGGTCTACTGCAAAAAAATATAAAATCATGACCGATGGAAAAGATAAGAAAAGTGACCAACTAGCCACTGAAATCGCAGGAACACTGGGAGCGTATGCTTAGGCAAATCAATTCTCAGTTGGGATTTTGAAGAACCAACTAAAAAGGAAGAATCTCCTAATCAGGACCCTCGAGGCTAGATTGGCCATAGCCATGGAGAACGCTAAAGGTCAGGCTAGCATGGAAATGGAACAAGCCAGATTGGTCGATAAAAATGAAATAGAGGTGCTCAAAATCAAGCTCGAGCAAGCATGTCTAGTGGTCCGAGACGGTCGTATACAGGTGGGCCAACAGAGGACTATGATTGAAGAGCTGCAGGCTTGGGCAGAAATCGCCAAAAGCAGAATGATCGATGTGGAGATGTTCAAATCCTAGGCCATGGGAATTCGGAGTAGAATCTCTTCGGCTCAGCAGAGCTTGCTCGCCAGGATAGGGGAGATCCGAGAAAATTGTTTATTGATAAATCAGGTTTCTGAGAACCTGACTCTCAGAGAAAGGGATGCAGAAGCGGCTCAGTTCGCCTTCCAGGAGACAGTGATAGCCACGAATAACAAAGTTTCGGCAAGTGCCCCCAGGCTCGCCATCCCAGAACAAACCAGAGGAAATATTTTGTTGAAGGATTGGGAGCATAACATTTCCCTGGGCAAGGAGCAAGCCCAAAAGGTAACCAATTCTTTAGAGGAAGCCTTTAATTCCATAGATGGTGAGCTGTTGGGTATGGACAGTGGAGGCGACGCAGAAGCATTGATGCAATTGAATGTGGAACAGATCTCACTTGATCTGAAAGAGAAGGATGAGAGAGATTTGACCAATATCTCTCAGATAGATATGGTGGACATGGCCCAAGTTGATAAGCACATGATCAAACCCAGCGCGCAACTAAGTTCCCTCAACATCATCGGTGCACAAATGGAGGACAAGCTACAGCAGTTAGCCCGAGAATGTTACTTTGCCAAGGCCAGTTGTCAAGCAGAGCCTTCATGTCTCGTATCTCAGTTTGTAGAAAGATGTATCGCCTGCACCGAGTCTGCGCGAAGACGAGCACCTGGCACTAAGTGAAGACAGGGTAGGGGAAATGGAGTGATTTCTCTCCCCTCTGTCATAACTGAAATTTTGCGACTATTAATATTCTACCTACTTTGTAAAAATTGTATAAATGTACCCCAGAGAGAGATGAATAGGGCTGGACCCTTTTTGAAGTTTTGTAAGAGAGTTTTTACTTTGAGATTTAATACAAGAAGATCTGGAGATTCTCAATTCCGTCACTATTGTATTACAAGTTTTCTTCCTTGTTTCTCATTTTCACATTTCAATTCATATTCATAATTGATGTGCCTTGTTATACTTTAGTAAGACCACTACTATAATAAATGAATTTGTGTTTTATGTAATTGTTTATTGTCTTTCCTCTGCACCAGCTATCAGTGGTGTAAGACCAATCTGTAGTTGCGGAATTCTACATATATTCTGTGTTACATTGATTATTTTCTTACATATTTTCCTCTTCTGTTTATTTCATGAGATTTTCCCCTGGTAGGAACGTTACACTGTAAACGGCTCAATGTTTTTCTCCCATTTCAAACCTTTTATTAAAATATAATACAGTTACGGGAATGAGCCTTAGATTTGCATCCATATTTAAATTCTGCAATTGTAAGTTCTCTTTCATAAGACCAAACTGAGACAGCACTTAACCTTTTCTAAAATCTTTCATACCTTTACTGTTCCCCCATGACAATTCCTGTACCCACTCAACCCAACGTTGAACCCGGATTACTGAACCAAACACACATCACCTTAAACCTCTTCGATACGATCCTTAAAACAACGACTAACCGAACCGAACTTGAACAATCATGGGCAGCCATTGAACGAGACATAACTATTCAGGAACAGTTTGAAGCCAAACAACGTCAACGAAGAAATCTCCCTTAGTTCCCTTCTCCGAAGTTTGACATTTCTCCCTTCTCCATATTTAGCTAACTTCGGATGCCTTGACACTGTACGTTTAAGCCTTAAGTACAGACTCAGGAACAAAATGGTCCATATGAATGTGCTTAGTACTTGATTTTCTAGATATGACCTATCTATTGATACTAAGTGCTTAATACAGTAGATTAATGTGAATACTGTGAAGCCCTGTTCTCTCAGGGAGTTAGTTACTGATTACATATTGAGGAACTGACGATGCTAAGTGCTTTATTAAGTTGTATAATCACATATATGTGTCCCATCTAGGGTTTCAGACACTTGAGTCCTGCAACCACTCCTATCTCTACCTTAGGTGATACTTCATCTGCTTTGCAGGTGTTGTCGAAAAGGCCAGTAGTTAGGGTTTTTTTGGTGCATTGTTGAAGCGTTGAACCCTGGGTCTGCCCCTGTGCCAACAAATGGTTCCATTGTCAGGACCTGAAACTACGATTGTTGGGAACTGAGGAAGAAGAATCTTTGTGCAAAAATTTGACTTGAAATACTTGTGCAAAGATCTGTGCCCTAGTGCGAAGTGTTCTACTTGATCTATAAAGCTCTGTGCTAAAGAAAGAAACCTGATCTGAAGAAATAAGATCAGATCTGAAAGAAGGAAGCTCAATCTGAAGAAAGGAGGTCGGATCTAAAGGAAATAAGAAAGATCTGAAAGCTTTGTGCTCTAAGAAAGGTAAAAGTAAGAAGTTATGGTTAAAATAGGTAAGATCTGCAAGCTCTATGCTCTGATAAAGGTAAGAATAGTTAAAAAATTTATATCTGGAATCTTTGTGCTCTGTAGAAGTAAGATAAGTGGAATTTTTTGTTTCTAGAGTATGGATCTAGGTATGTTTTATAGGTTTTGTTCTAGTTAGAAATCTAGAGCATTGATAGATGAAATAAGGTTTGATATGAGTAGATCTGATAAGAATAATGAAAGATATGTTATACCTATGCATAGAAAGAATGTTTGGACTAACAAATGGATGTAGGATCCTAGAAAGAATTTGTTGTATATTAGCTACCATGATCATAGTGTGCAGTGAAGAAGAGCTTGGGGATCATTTAAAAGAAAGAGAGGATTAACCCTCTGTTACAGTTGCAAAAGACCAAGACATCTTGCTAAGGAATGCCTTGGAAGGAAACCTAGTTGTCTTTGTTGTAAGGCAATGGACCATGAAGTGTTGGATTTCCCTAGAATGATTGCTAAGCTTGAAAGAATGAATCTGAATCAAGAAAACCATAAGCCAGATCTAGAGGCTATAACAGAACCCCAGGAAGAATCTGAGAAAGCATTGCTACAGATGAAAGAAACCTTGAATAGCCATCGACATGTTAGGTTATCAGAGATCTTTAAAGAAAAAAAATTCCTTGAAGCAAGGATAGGAGACTTCGACATTGATTGTGTTCTAGATGAAGAAACACAGGTGAATATTATGACAGAAAGAACTTGGGAAGCTATCGAAAGACCTGATATGATTCCTTCATTAGGAGGAATAGGGTTATTCAGAGGGAAACTAATAAACCTCTGTGGGAAGCTTGCTCGCACACCTATGAACGTTAATGGAACTTTGACAGAAGAATATTTTAAGATTATTCAATTCATTGAGGATAGCACCCCATTTACCATGTTACTAGGGAACCCTTGGATTGAAAGAGATCAAGCCAGATGAAAGGAAGAATAAGAAATTTTGGAGCAAAAGAAACAAGAATTAAAAGATTTCATGACCATAAGGATCGCACAATTAATTGATTAATAGGAGAACAGATCGAAGCTATTTGATACTAGAGACTCAGATGTCAAAGTTGCAAGACCACTAGAAGACCCACGGAATACTGAAGTACTTACTCCAAATAAAGAAGAGGTATTTCCCCTGAAGGAATCTCAATAGCGCGTAGTGACTATGTTAAATGAAGATAAGAATCTGAATGGAAAAATACATATTGATACGAAGCTCATTGGAAAGAAGGATAGAAAGATAAGTAAGAAGAGGGCTAAGATTGAAAATCTACAGAAGATTCCAGAGGGAATTTTGCAGAAAGAAAAATTGTAGAATTGGAGCTTCGTCAGGATATCAGAATAGTGACGCATGGCACTTCTCCATGGCGAAGTGATATAGCCATTGGGGCCAATATATTTGTTCGAATGCCACTACGAATGGGTTGGAAATCATTTATAGATCGACACTAGACCATTGGACCACGCCATAACAGACAGAACAAGAGTTAATGAGGATTCATAAGCATTACAAACAAACCGTTGTCGAGTGCCTACTTATCTCATCACGCCATGCACGGAGAACACTTTTGCTAACTGAGAATTTGAAGCCCGCAGACTGAGCGAATTGTATACAGTGATCATTGCAACCTTGTTGTTCATTCTAGTACAGTGTCTAAGTTCATCATGACCCAGATAATTTTAATCATGAGCGTGTATGTCTGATGAGCTCACCGCAATTGAAGAATCATTGACAGAAGTTCTCATCGACTTGATGACTGAAAGATTCATGTCCGAGAGAGGAGTGTCTACAGGTGTACAGGCATCTTCGATGAGAGGACTGGCGACCTCTCCTTCCACTGCTTGAGATGGACCATCCCAGCCATCCGATGAGAAGAAAACTAAGCATAGGGATGATCTCGAGAATCCTAAGTTGATTCCAAGCATTCTACCTACCTATCTACCCCCTCTGAGTGGAGTGATAAATTGAGACAGTGTGCCCAGAGACTTTGAGTATGCTTTGGTCACTGCGTACCTCCCAAAGGGGATACACACAGTTTTCACCAACCAAGATAAGATAGCAGCGTTGAAGTTTAGTGACTTCAACCTCGACGAAAGGAAGGTATACAGCATGCTATCCCCGCATAAGTACTTAACTGTCACTAAAGGGAAGAATTTTAAGATCGTCCCTCAGCAATGGACCCATAACCTCACGCAGTCCACCCTACTGAACGTCATGAAGATCCCTCACTCCGGAAGGCACCAAGAAGTGAATGCATGCATCAACATATTGTTGTCCTTTTTATCATGGAGGGTACTTATGGTTGAACCGACGAATCATAGTGGATCCAACATTGATCAATCGGATCACAGGGTTGAGCATGTAAGGCCCTGATCCATAAGAGTTCTACCCTGAAAAGACCACGGATCATGCTCTCGCTTAGAAGATAAATGACACTTACGGTGATGTAGATAAGGAAACATGAGGCTACAAGGTATCTTTCATCGAAAATGGTGCAGTGTGCCTCACCTGTTAGATGATCACGGGAAAGTTGGTTTGCAAGAATTGACCCACCCAAGTCACAAGGTTCATAGTCGACCTCGCAGGGAAGTGCTCAAAAGGACTTCAGATGAATTGGGCATAGTACCTGGTGAACCAGTTGGAACTAGACTGCAGGGAAGCGCAATATCAAGGATATGAATTCCACTTCATCTGGCTTCTAATATTGATTTCTTTCATCTCATGGGAGATGCCAGAAGGTGCAACCTTCCCGGATATCGAACCCTTTGAACCTATGGCCATGAAGTTTAGTACACTATTGTACTCGACCGACATGAACAAGCAATGGAAATCAAATGACGTGCTCCACATGTATTACAACCAATTGAAGTTAGATATCCAGTTTGAGCCTCGTATAACCCTGAAAACTCTCCACAGGTTCAGGCCCTTGATGAAATTCAGTGCGGACCACCATTTCATCTATATCACAGTGCGCATAGATGAACATAAACAATAGCTACAATCATACTACAAGTTGACAGAGGATGACTTGGAAGAGATTACCAAGGAATGGTCGGTGGACCTCCTTATTCCAGTAGACCCTGTGGAGATGTCCAATGTAGACAATCTAGAAACTGCACAAGATACACCCGGACCCAGCAAGAAAAAGAAAAATGAATAATCCCAAGACATAAATAGTACCTCAGCTGAGACTGCTTCCATCTCACTTGAGCAAGGAGGCGATGGCAAAGAGATGGATGGCGTAGAATTTGAATAGAAGAAAGGAAAGGTTACAATCCTTAGAGACGAGGAGGATCCCTCCAAGAAATGGAAGGTTCCCCACAGAAACCCACATCTCAGAAGAAAGTGAAAGAAACTAGAACTAAATTTGAGACCACCCTCACCTTAGACGACTTCGACTTCATCGTCGCTGCTCTGAATGATTCTTCACTAGAGATCATCGAGAAGCAAGAACCTAAGCAAGAAGAGGTTTTGAGTTGACTTAAATACGAGCTCCAAGGGATGCAGTAGGAATTACACTCCAACCACACAGTTTATATTGTGCCTCTATCAGTAGGAACATCAGAACTAGGAGATGAGCCAACTCAACTCCACTGAATTGTTGATATAGTCAAAGCTCACCTTCGACGAGCATAGTAGGACGCAGTGCAAGACACCCATGCTTTGGCGCAATCACAGACAGACCTTATAGAGAATCCAAGTGATGAAAAACGGGAAAATCTTGCTCTGCAAGCAAAGAGGGATGAAGAAAAAGCCCAGTTATAGAAAAGCAAGGAATAGTTTCTCACAGAGCAACTCGAAGTTAAGGAAATGGTCAAAAGAGAACTCTGTGACAGTTGTTGAAGTAAAGGCTGAATAAAAAGTTCCACGGCATGTGGCACAACTCGAAGAGGTAATCCAGAAGCTCCAACAGCGCATAGCAGACTTGGAGCTCCACACTGTGCCTGAGACTCCTCAAGATGTAAGAGACCTAAGGGAAGAAATTTCTCACAGCGCAGTTGACAGATTAAAATCTCTTACCTTAGAGTGCAAGAAGTTGAGTAACTGGAGCACCCAAACATATGAGAACCTCATCGAAAATCTAGAGTTACAGGCATTGGATTCGTAGCTCAAGGAAGCAAAGCAGCAGGCAGACACGCTACAGGCGCAGCTAAAGTCCCTGTCAGCTGTAGAAAGAATGAAGCGGTCTCAAGAGAAATGTACCACCCAGCAACAGATCCATACAATTCAAAGCAAAGTGATGGAAGTTACTCAGCAGCTTCAACCAGTACAAGACAAGGTGTTCCAATTGTTCATAGAAGTTGAAAGCTGAGGTGCCAAGTTAGAACAGGTTGTCATCATATAAGAACAGTGCCTAGAAGGGCTTGTGAAAAACACACTAGTCTAGGAGTTCACTGAGCAAGAGGCCGTAGCATAGTAGTAGGCTAAAGAAACTCAAGGTGTTTGAGGCAGAACTAGGTAGACCAGAGTGACTCGGGACGAATCACAAGTAAGTGTTGGGGGCCTGTTGGCACTTGACCAAGTTTTAGGAGTTTCTTGGTCATGTTGACTTATTTTGGGAGTTTGACAACCTGTCAAAAGAGGAGCGCAATATGAAGTGGAGATTACGGTATCTCAACCCACTTTTGGAACCTTTTTGGTTTTTTGGGAATATGTAACAGGAATGGGATGTCGGCCCATGGGTTTACCCATGTTTAGGCCCATTTTGTATGTAGAAATAGAAGGATAGGAAATGTAATAAAGGGTATAAAAGGTCAAATAATAAATATATGTTATTGATGAGCTAAGTGCTAGATTTATGCGATTGAATTATCTGTGTGAGACTTGCAGAGCTAAGTGCAAGTCATTGTAAGAAGCTGAGGAAGTCTATGTGTTGTAATGCAAGGAAGAAGGATCTAGCGAGCTGCGCAGATCTTTTGTCCTATGCAAAGTAAGGGTTTGAGGCTTTATGTTGTAACCGATTGACTGAAGACAATAAATAAGGAGAGATTGGTAGGCGTAGCCCCAGGGTGGGGGTGAACCATGTAAACGTTGTGTTATCTTGCTTTGTGCTTGTCTTAATGTGTTTATGTCTTCATTTGCTAAGTGCTTTAAGATGATTAGATAGATCTGCTTATGCTCAGTGCTATTGATGTATGAGAATATTAGATCTGTTCCATATGAATTTTATTAGTGCTTGATCTGCTATATATGACCTATCTATTGATACTAAGTTCTTAATACAGTAGATTAATGTGAATACTACGAAGCCCTGTTCTATCAGCAAAGTAGATATTTATTACATATTGAGGAACTGATGGTGCTAAGTGCTTTATTAAGTTGTATAATCATATATTTGTGTCCCAGATAAGGTTGCAAACACTTGATTCCTGCAACCACCCCTTCCTCTACCTCGGGTGAGACTTCATCTACTTTGCAGGTGTTGTCAAAAGGACTGGTAGTTAGGGTTTTGTTGGTGCGTTGTTGAAGCGTTGAACCCTGGGTCTGCCCCTGTGCCAACACAAGTGAAACCAACCATGTACCTAGTATGTACCAATCATGTGTCAACTACTCATCAACTATGACTCATCAATATGTACCAACATCATCAACTATACACCTCATGTATGTGCCAACTCATCAACT
>JZKD02S2361487.1:0-10676 GCA_000966675.3 Picea glauca | reverse complement strand
TCCCTTTCCCACTACTAACTTTAGGTATGTTTTAAGACAGTCGAAACGACCCTAGGAGACCCAACAGATCTTGTGGCTCTCGGCTTGCATCAAAAGAATGAGATTATATGTTTTTAATTGGGGAGTCTCGTCTGAACTTGGGATGTGGGTCAGGTTTTTAGAAAGCATTGGTTACCAGAGTAGAGTGATATTCATGTATAACAACCTTACAGATATCTCAGACATTGCTTCACTGCCAGCGAGCCTGTTCAGTACCCCAGTGAAGTTATCTGGCCCCTTTTACTGAATTTCCTTTCACCACTTCGAAAAATATTTATGCATTTAAATGCCAAGACGAGGGAAATCATTTCTGAATTTCCTTTCATCGTCTTCCTGGACTAGGTGGGGGAAATCATTTCTAAATTTCCTTTCACCACCTATCTTATAATTTATTTTTTGAGCGCAAATATGGGGGCAATCAGTTTGTATCAGGGCTGATATCTGTGTAATATTTTGCACCAGAGGTCTGTCAACTTACTTTGATTTCTCTGTACCAAGCTTCTTTTGACCCTCACAACACCTTCGTTCTTAGGGAGAAAAGGAAAATAAATTTTTAAGGGGAATCCCGTTTGAGCAAGCTTTGATTCTTCCGATGCTATTGAAAAACCTAAGAAAGTTAAGATCGCTCTAAACGTTCCTTTGCTTAGCAGGGGATCCAGTAGTTGTGGGGACCCGCTTTCTTTCTACAATCTATTTTGAGACTCAAGAGGCTAAAACGAAATTTTTTTATTCCTTTGTCATGGAACGAAAAGATGGTAGCTTGTCAAAAGTTAGACCTGAAAACAGGTAGGATACTAGGCAACGATTCATTGACTGAAAATACAAAAGGTCAAAACAGTTCGAGACTGGCTCTTGTAGCTATCTTTGGGGACAATTATTTTGACTGACTGTTTTTAGATTTAGTGTATTCATTCAAATCATTTTAACTCGAAGATTATCAAGCCAACAATAATCCTGTTATCTAACGTTTTAGCCGATGTTGTAGTTTGAATGACGTTACCTTGGTTTACTTTAACAGTCTTTCATAACCTGTGTATTGAGAAAGCTCACCTTTACCTTTTCTTTTCACTTTCCTTGTGCACTATGAAGCTACTTTTAGGTATCACTTGTTTCATGTCGATTTATTTCTGACACCGCCTTGCGAATTACTCTTCCCGCTAGCTTTGCAAGCAGCTGGAATCCTATAAAAAAGAAAACATGAACTTTATTCGAAATATGTCTGAAAATTATGAACAGAAGAAAATAGAAAACCAAAAGGATAATGTTTTTTAAAAAGAATGCATGTATGTACACAAGTTTTTTTTTTTTTTTTTTTGAGAAAATGGCGACTGCTATGTCATGTAATGTTTCAGATATCGCCCGTTGACAGGGGCGCTGAGGACTTCTCCGTCGATGTTTTCCAATAGGAAGGAATTTTTCCCCTCCAGAGCAGAGACCCTGAATGGTCCATACCAGAGGTGGTCAAATTTACCATGCTTCACGACTTCCTCCTTTCTTGCATCCCATCTTAGTACTAAGTCACCTGGAAGGAATTCCCTGTCTTTTGCCTTGAGATCGAATAATGCTTTCATCTCATCCTGGTACTTCTGCATTTTCTCATCGACTTCAACTCTATGCTGTTGAACCTCGATCAACTGGTTAATTCTCCTAGTTACATGGTTGGGTTCTTCGTTTTGATCCTGCCATAACTTCATCACTGGCAATGCTAGGTTTATAGGTAGGACCGCCTCTGTCCCATAGACCATTTGAAACGGTGAAATGCTGATAGACCTTTTAGTGCTGATGCGGTTTGCCCATAATGCGTATTTCAAGTGCACATGTCAAGACCTTTTATTTTCATCTAGTACTTTCTTGATTATGTTCACCAGGATTTTGTTAGATGATTCAACCAATCCATTCCCCTGGGGGTAATATGCAGTGGAATGAACGATTACGATATTATACTTCTGACAGAAGCTGATCATAGCCATAGATTTGAAATCTTGGGCATTATCGGTCACTATCTTTCGGGGACACCCGAATCTTGACAAGATATTGTCTTCCAAGAAATCGATCACCACCGAGTCTATTGCCCTTTTGGTTGGAATGGCTTCCACCCACTTAGTAAAATAATCTGTAGCTGTTAAAATCCACTTATGCTGAGCACTAGAATGAGGATTAATTTCCCCTATGAAATCTAGACCCCATTGTTGAAATGGAGCTTCAATTTTGACTGGAACGAGTGGCAGTGCGGGGAGTTTCTGTTTACCAACGAATATTTGACAATGATTGCACGCACATACTTTGGCATTGATGTCTGAAAATAGTTTCAGCCAATAGTAACCGGCCCTCAAAATCTTATAGGCTATGGCTCTCCATGCATGGTGTCCCCCACAGACTCCTTCATGAAATTCCTCTATAACCCGTGTAGTTTCTGACTCAACCAAACAGACTAGCAGGAACCCGAGTGGATCCTTCCAGTATAGCTGATTTTCGGCGATGCAATATTTTATAGCATGGAGTTTTAGAGTTCTGCACTTGGCTGGTGATAGTTCATTTGGGCATTTTAGGTTTAACAAGTAAAACACTATGTCTTTATACCAGCCTGGCAATATGAACTTTTCCTTGACCTTACTTGGATCTGTTCGGTCCTCCGGCTCGTGCCGGTGTGTGTCTCCCTCTTCTTCTTGTAGGCAATTAATATCAAGGGCTCTAAGATTCGACTCAACCAAGAGTTTGGCCAGACCCTGCCCCTTTATCAATTTAGTCGGCTTGACTTCCAGATCGAATTCTTGTATTTTTCACGAGCCATCACCCTCTTTTTCCGTCACTGTCCGGCTGTACCAATATGTCTTTTACAGAACTGGTAGGCACATACGCGATTATTTTTTAATGTAGCACATAGGTCCTAAATGCTTTCAATGCTTTTACCATTGCGTATGCTTGTTTTTCTATTATGTCATATTTCAGTTCTGCATCTTTGAGGCTCTTGCTGAAAAACGCGATCGGCCGTTCGAACCCTTCATCATCCTTTTGTAGGAGTACCACGACGATAGTATGTTTAGAAGCAAACGAGAAGATAAGAAAATCCTTCAGATAATCTAGGCTTGCTAACACCGGTGCCTCACTAATGACTTTTTTAATATGCGCAAACGATGATTTAGCCTCGGTCGTCCAATTTACTCCGCTATCCTTCTTCAACATTCTTGTGATCAATTTGACAATCTCAGCAAAATTGGGGATAAACCTTCGTAAAAAATTTATTTTTCCTAAGAAAGATTGAATTTCCTTTATGTTTCTGGGAATAATTATAGTTACTATTGCTTCAATCCTCTTAGGGTCAATCTTGATCCCTTCCCTAGACACGATATGACCCAGAAGTTTACCTTCCCGCATAGCGAAATGTGATTTCTTTGGGTTCAAAGACAGACCAAACTTGCGGCATTTTTCAAAAGTCTATTTTAGATGGATTAAATGTTCTTCATCGGTTTTAGAGAAAACCGTCAAATCATCCAGGTAGATGACTATGAACTTGTCTCTTTCTCCCATGAAAGCGATGTCCATAGCGCGCTGGAATGTAGCCCCTGCATTCATCAAACCAAACGACATTTTGTCATACATGAATGTACCCCATGGTGTGGTGAAAGCGGTCTTTTCCTTGTCTTGTTCATTCATGGTGATTTGATTATAACCAGAGAAACCATCTATCATAGACATTCGATTAGCTCCAATGACCTTTTCTAAAACATGGTCCATCTTGGGTAGCGGGTAATTGTCCTTGAGAGACGACTTGTTTAAGTTCCAGAAATCCACACACAACCTGATTTCCCCATTCTTTTTCCTGACCAGGACTAAGTTAGCTACCCAATCTGAATATCTCAGAGGTACGATTATTTTCGCGTCCAAGAGTTTTTTAACTTCCTTTTCTATCACAGGTAACATAATGGGGTTAATTTGGCTAAGCTTTTTCCTAAACGGTTTGACCCCAGGTTTCAACGGTATCTTGTGATCAATAATGGAAGTGTCATACATTTTCAATTCATCATAGGACCATGCGAAAACATTTTTATATTGTCTGAGTAATTCTCTATACTTGACCTTTACTTAGGGAGGGAGGAACTTGGATATATTTACTACCCTAGATTCTTTTTCAGTTCCTATATCACAGTCCTCCACTTCTTTTGGTTGGGGCTGAAAAGTAGATTTCACAGGTACGTAGTTCAGATCAAAAAGTCTTTCTAAAGGAATTAAGCCTTTCGGAATCTGATTACTTTTAAGGTTCAGCACCCGGTGATCCACAATTTTTTCTCGGAAGGTTTCAGGTTCCTCTCCTTCTTGCATGATCCACATCGAGTCGTTCTGATTTTCTTGGTCAACATGAGTCTCAGAGAATTCACCTACTCCTGTAAGGAATTTCTTAATTTGTTCATCATCTTCAAAGACTTGCCAGTGTCAGATATTATTTGGTATGGAGGGTTTGTATCTGATTTCAATGTGATACTTCAGTTTGAAAGTCATGGGAGGAGAGAAGGTTGAAGCTGCCTTTGCCAATGCATCAACATGCAGATTCTCTACGTGGGGGATAAAATGGATATTTATGGATGAGAAATTTTTTTCCATGAGATCCCAAGCACAATTTCTATACGCTCTTAGTCTGGGATGCTTGGCTAGGTACTGTCGGTTTACTTGTTTTACTATCAATTCTGCATCACCATACACCTCCAAGTTTTTTATATTTATCTTTTTGGCAGCCTCTAATCCTAAGATCAATGCCTCATACTCGCATATGTTACTAGTCTAATCTATGTCCCACTGCAAAAAATAGGAGAAAGGAACAATGAACTTACCTTCAAGTGCCACCAAAAGCACTCCAGCACCTGCCCCTTTAGAAGACGAAGCACCGTCAAAATACATTTTCCAGACACCAGTACTACACAGCTCTTCTGTCATGAGGTTCATCTCTTCTTTTTTTGTATCAATTTCCTCCAGGCAACCATCCAGACGATCATCAAAAGACAAGATGCAATTTCCCAAATATTGGTCTGCAATGTAAATCGGAAAGTTGTGTGGGTTTTGAGGGTCACTGACCGTGTATGCTAATCTTGTTTCTCTGTATAAACGAGTGAACTGACCATCGAACACAGGGATTGTGGTGTAAGTCATGTCTAACTGAAGAGAACCCCCCAACTTGGCTCCCCATGACCTAGATAACAACATGCCATACTTAGGGGGAATATCGGCGATAACCACATCCATTAGGATACTCTTGTTTGGGACCTGCGCCAGGGTAACTACCAGATCCTTTATCATCCCCATGCATTTAAACTTCCTTGAATCAAAAGAGTACAGATTTCCATAAGGTCTTGTGATCTGGAGACCCAGCTTCTCCATTATAATCTTGGGCATAACATTGTGGGAAGCTCCAGAGTCTAACATACAATTATGCAACAACTGGTCATGTATGTTCAGGGTGATATAAAAAGGAGCGATGTTGTCTTTGGACCCTTCAAAATGGGGACCAAAGGTGATGTTAGGTCTATCATTTTCCAAGTTTATGACATCGGACTGGCTTTCTATCTCAGAGACACCTATCATTTTGGTAATTTGTTTCGATAAACGGGGTTTTTCGCTAATTCCACCAAAGGGATTGGTATCTTAAATTTGTTTAACTCATTTTCAAAACTAAAAGCTCCGCTCACTTTCTCTGTTTCTCCGGTGGAGACTTATGAATTTTTCCTTCCTGAATTATTTGTCTGGACAGATTTATCATTCATGATCCTAGTTGAAGACGTAGCATTATTTACGGGTTCGGTTTCCTGTGTTTGAGTTCCAACTTTTTCCACCTCAGACTCTTGATTGCTTACTCTTCTGGTTTTGTTGTTGGGTAATGGGGTCTCGTCTGAAGGAGGCTCATAAGTTTGGCCTCTTTGAAGGATCTTCTTGGGTTGAGTCGTGGAGGTGGGATTATTCTTAGATCTTAGATTATACTTTGGTTGAAAATCAGCCATCATTATCTCAGTTTCTGATTGAGATTCACAGATCTCGGTGTGATCACCCTCCTCACTCTCATTTGAATGCTTTGGAGTATTTAAATATTTTTCGTAGTCTTCATGAGTCAGATATGGTTGAATACACTCATCAACGAAGTTGGTAACATCGTTATCTGAATCCTAGAAGTCTTGAAAATCATTAGCTCCTATAAAATTTTCATTCTTCAAGGGAGCTTGTATTTTTTGGTCCTCTTTTTTTATTTGTCTTTGTTGATTAGGAGGGTTTTGAGTTTTCCTGAAATATTTTTTAGGGTAAGAATCAGCCTCGGCCTATTCGAGTTCCATTAGAGCTATTTTATTTGACAATTCTTTAATCACTCTTGCCATATCATCCACTCTATCGTCTGAGGATCTATTGGATCCCGAAGGGCCAGCTTGTTCTCTGAAGTGCTTGGTCTCTCGGTTTCCAGTCTCTACTCTAGCCTTAAGTTTACTCGAAGCCATCATATTGGATTCTATCTCTACTGCATCGTCTTGCATATGGTTTAAGGTGTATCCCCTTCTCTCTCGTAGAAGTAGTGCGAAACCTGGCTCGAAAGCTCCGGCGAAAGTCACTTTGGCCGTGGGTCGAGATGGTTTGACTTCAACTGGGATTTTATTGTACAATTTGTTGAATCTCTGAATGAATTCCATGACTGATTCTGAGTTCTTTTTCTTCAAAGACCCAAATTCGGTTAGATAATAGATATGGTCCTTTCGCTCACCCCATTGTCTGAGGAAAGAATCTTCCAAAGCATCATATTCCAGGATAGAAGCTGCGGGTAGGATCTGAAACCAAGTTCGGACCTGACCTTCAAAAGTTTGGACAAGGAGTCTCGAATATACATCCTCGTGCTCGATACCAAAGATATCTGCGAATTGGTCAAAGAAGTTAATATGTTCAGTAGCGGTCAGATCACCCTCTCTGGTGAATTTTGGTAAATTCTTTATGTAGTTTTCTGGAAGATCATGTAGGGGGATGGGCAAAACTAAAGGAGCGTATCGTGCTGTGACTTTCGCAAAAACTCTGGGAGGGGGGGGAGGCCCTTGACCTCCACCTCCTCCTAGAGGGACACCTCCACCCCCTCCTAGAGGGACTCCTCCCCCTCCTCCTATAAACCCTCCGCCTCCTCCTATAAACCCTCCACCTCCTCCTCTGGTAGCTGCCATCGTTGTTTGTGGGGAGTTATACAGGGGGTTTTGGAAAATGAAAAGGGAATCTTTATTTTCTTCATGAAGAGGAAAGTCTGGTGAGGAAGGATAAGGAACGCGGGGACTGACCAAGGTTGAGGGCTCGGAAGGACTCTCGGCCTTCAGTGATGGGATTTCAAGTTGGTAAACAGTAGCGGTAGGCTTAAAAGAGTCTCTCGCCTTTAGAATTTTTTCGGGATCGGTAACGAGCGTAATCTGCTCACCATCTGGGTTTTGTCTGGTATTCCTTCGAATGAATGCTAGTTTATTTCTTTGTGGAGTCGCCAAGTGAAAGATAAAAAGCCTTAAAAGGTGTGTACTCTTTGTTCACTATCAAAGGGTAACACTTTCAATGAAAAACAACTTGTCGTTTTCCCAGGGAAAAAGATTTCGTAACTTTGCTCCCCGACAACGGTGTCAGAAAGATGTTGTTCCTGAGTCTATACTTAAGGCTTAAACGTACAGTGTCAAGGCATATGAAGGTAGTTAAATATGGAGAAGGGAGAAACGTCAAACTTCGGAGAAGGGAACTAAGGGAGATTTCTTCGTTGACGTTGTCTGGCTTCGAACTGTTCCTGAATAGTTATGTCTCGTTCAATGGCTGCCCATGATTGTTCAAGTTCGGCCCGGTTAGTCACTATTTTAAGGATGGTATCGAAGAGGTTTAAGGCGATGTGTGTTTGGTTCAGTAATCTGGGTTCAACGTTGGGTTGAGTGGGTACAGGAACTGTCATGGGGGAATAGTAAAGGTATGAAAGATTTTAAGAAAGGTTAAGTGCTGTCTCAGTTTGGTCTTATGAAAGAGAACTTACGATTGTAGAATTTAAATATGGATGCAAATCTAAGGCTCGTTCCCATAACTGTATTATATTTTAATAAAAGGTGTGAAATGGGAGAAAAACATTGAGCCGTTTACAGTGTAAGGTTCCTACTAGGGGAAAATCTCACGACATAAACAGAAGAGGAAAATATGTAAGAAAATAATCAATGTAACACAGAATATATGTAGAATTCCACAACTACAGATTGGTCTTACACCACTGATAGCTGGTGCAGAGGAAAGACAATAAACAATTATAGAAAACACAAATTCATTTGTTATAGTGGTGGTCGTACTAAAGTATAACAAAGCACATCAATTATGAATATGAATTGAAATGTGAAAATGAGAAACAAGGAAGCAAACTTGTAATACAATAGTGACAGAATTGAGAATCTCCAGATCTGCTTGTATTAAATCTCAATGTAAAAACTCTCTTATGAAACTTCAAAAAGGGTCCAGCCCTATTCATCTCTCTCTTGGGTACATTTATACAATTTTTACAAAGTAGGTAGAATCTTAATAGTCACAAAATTTCAGTTATGACAGAGGGGAGAGCAATCGCTCCATTTCCCCTACCCTGTCTTCACTTAGTGCCAGGTGCTCGTCTTCGCGTGGACTCGGTGCAGGCGATACATCTTTCCACAAACTGAGATACGAGCTGTGAAGGCTCTTCTTGATAGCTGGCCTCGACAAAGTAACATTCTCGGGCTAACTGCTGCAGCTTGTCCTCCATTTATGCACCGATGATGTTGAGGGAACTTAGTTGTGCGCTGGGTTTGATCATGTGCTTATCAACTTGGGCCATGTCCACCATATCTATCTGAGAGATATCGGCCGAATCTCTCTCATCCTTCTCTTTCAGATCAAGTGAGATATGTTCCACATTCAATTGCATCAATGCTTCTGCATCGCCTCCACTGTCCATACCCAACAGCTCGCCGTCTATGGAATTAAAGGCTTCCTCTAAAGAATTGGTTACCTTTTGGGCTTGCTCCTTGCCCAGGGAAATGTTATGCTCCCAATCCTTCAACAGAATATTTCCTCTGGTTTTTTCTGGGATGGTGAGCCCGGGGGCACCTTCCGAAACTCTGTTATTCGTGGCTATCACCGCCTCCTGGAAGGCGACCCGAGCCGCTTCTGCATCCCTTTCTCTAACAGTTAGATTCTTGGAAACCTGATTTATCAATAGACAATTTTCCCGGATCTCCCCTATCCTGGAAAGCAAGCTCTGCTAAGCTGAAGAGATTCTGCTCCGAATTCCCATGGCCGGGGATTTGAACATCTCCACATCGATCATTCTGCTTTTGGTGATCATTGCCTGAGCCTGCAGCTCTTCAATCATAGTCCTCTGTTGGTCTGCCTGTATCTGAACGTCTCGGACCACTAGATGTGCTTGCTCAAGCTTGGTTTTGAGCACCTCTATTTCATTTTTATCGACCAATCTGGCCTGTTCCATTTCCACGCTAGCCTGACCTTTAGCGTTCTCCATGACTGTGGCCAATATAGCCTCGAGGGTCCTAATTAGGCGATTCTTCCTTTTCAGTTGGTTCTTCAAAAGCCCAACTAAGAATTGATTTGCCGAAGCATACACTCCTAGCGTTCCTGCGATTTCAGTGGCGAGTTGGTCACTTTTATTATCTTTTCCATCGGTCATGATTTTATATTTTTTCGCAGTAGACCCTCCTTCTTGATAGAACTCTCTTTTCACTATAGCCTTCCTCTTCTTATCAAAGAAGAACTCATTCAGAGGGAGTTCTTTTTCTCTTATGGGCCGACATTTCCCTGTGTCGATTGCAAGGGTGTGACCGAGGTGATGGGCTCTCCGATTTGTTTTGTTGATTCTCTTGAAGTATCGACAAGATTCTGCTTCTCTGGCGGTCCTGGAGTCTTTGTCTTGGTCTCCGGCTTCTGTTTCCTTGGAGGGTCCGGAGTCTTTACCTCAGCCTCCAGATTCTGTTTCTTTGGCGGGTCCGGATTTTTTACCTCCGCTACAGGACTCCTCATTTGTTCCCCCTCCTGGTGTTTTCCAAGGTCAGGAATTGTGTCTTCAGAACCTTCAACATCCTTCTGTTTCATCTCGAAAACACCCGGACTCCTTCCTCCCAACATAGTGGGGAGACAACTTCGTCTATGTTCCTGGAATCTCAATACAACAGCTATGTCTTCAGGTGCTAAGGATTGGATCTGCGCTAGAACTTCTTCATAAGACCTCGCCCCTCGGAAAACGTCATTCGGGGGTGAATTTTCATGCTCAAATCTTTTTAGCCCACAATTAGCTAAATGGTTGCTCACAACCCTCTGTGGATCATGTTTCTTATATTCGATAGAGACCAAACTTAGGTCTTCCAGGGCTGCAGCCTTGGCTTTGGCATGCCTGAAATCTAACAAAGAATAAGAATTGAGCTGAATGGGAAAAGAAGGCCATACCTTCTTTGAGTAACCTTTGAGTTCTTTACTCACCCCGCCAATTACCGTCTGTTGGGCGACCTCGCGATAAGCTAGCTTGTCAGGAATGAATAATGGCAGCGCATGAGGGGGAATAGAAGCCCCGAAAACTCTGAAGTACGAGAAATCTGTCTCCATGTACCAATCCGCTATGCTACTCAGATTTGTTG